>KV006572.1:125744-140391 GCA_001598015.1 Dorcoceras hygrometricum
TAATGTTCTTTATTAATTCGGGAACAAATAAAACGTTTCTCAATAACAACTTAAAATTTGAAGACAGAAATAAATAAACATCTCCTATAGCTACAGCAGCAACCCTTGCTCCGTTGCCAAGCCTCAAGTGGGTCTCACCCTCTCTAAGACGCCGGCTTCGTGTCATTACCTGCAAATCATTGCAAATATGAGATCCACATCCGGTATCAAGTACCCAAGAAGTCTAATTAAGAGATATATTTATTTCAATGTAGAACATACCTTTTGCAGTTTGCAACTGCTCGAGGTATTCCTTGCAGTTCCTTCTCCAGTGCTCAGGCTTGTGGCATTGGTGGAAAACATCCTCAGATTTGTTCGGCTTCGAAGTCCTTGCCTTGGGCTTCTTGGCGGGATTTTCCTCCTTCGCAGGGGAAGAATGATTCTTACCCTTGCGTTTGGGCCCCTTCTACGCAGAGGAAGAAGAGCCCATAAAGAGGACGGGCTTGTCCTTCTTTATGGTCCCCTCGAACACGACAAGCATGTTCACCACCTCTTCAAGGGTGGCTTCCAGCTTGTTCATGTTAAAGTTGACCACAAAGGGGTTGAATGCAGCAGGTAGGGAGAGGAGAATTAGATCCACAGACAGCTCATGTGGAAGTGTGATATCAAGGCCCACTAGCTTCTCAATGAGCCCAATAATACGAACCCCATGCTCGCGGACCGAAGTCCCATCGCGCATGCGGCTCGTCATGAGCTCCTTGACAGTAGTGAACCTCTCAGTCCGAGAGTTCTCCCCATACAGCTCCTTGAGATGAAGGTGTATGTCAGTAGCACACACCGTCTTCTCGAACGCTGCTGCATTTCGTTAGACATTGATGCTATCACATAGCACTGTGCCTTAAGCTCGTCGTCCCACCATTTGTCCAGCTTTGCCAGCTCCTCAGGACTGGCATCGGCAGGGGTTTCCTTGGGAGGAGTCTTCTCTAGCGTGTAGAGAAGTTTCTTCGAAGCCAAAACAATTTTGAGGTTTCGAAGCCAATATTGGTAGTTCAAACCAGTGAACTTGTTGCTATCCAGTATAGCAGCAAGTGGTTTTTTGATTGAAGACATTGTAATAGAAGTTTATACTGAAAAGAAAAACAGACATTCATTACAGACTATTTATGAAAAACGCTAAGACATAAAACAAGGTCATTTAGTTTTATGAATTATCCTCCCACTATTTTAACAATTTCACCACCCTCTAATGAAATCGAGAAAGCAAGTTTCCTTAGTGGGTACACAGAGTCCAATCAAGAAATCATGGTCTCGAATAATATCAGCCAACCATGACCCTCAAAAGGTAGAGCCCAATTGCAACAGGTGCAACCTCCATGTATTTATTTCACATCCAGTAAGGGCCCAATAATATGACGCCGATTACTATCACGTGTCAAGATGACCCATCAATGTTGAGTTGTGATGGACGGTCCCCTTAACGTCCCCAATAATATGAGCCAACGTTAAAGGGAGTTCCAACCAACTCACAGCGAGTGTCAATGACGTATACAGCTTTCCGGCATACATAACCCCCTCAATAATATGAGCCGGGCCATGTTATGAGATCCGTGATTGCCAAGCACGGATCTAGGTCAAATCCTAGGTGACATGCAGTATGCAAATGCAATCCTATTACATAAGCTTCCAGTTTTACAAATCTTCGATCTTCAGTATCTTTTATCATCATCTCGACCTCTTCAAAAGGTCCTCCCACTAAGTCTAATATTTACATTTAAATAGCCATGACAAATAGGGGTACAATTTAAAGGGGTGAGAAGGGGCCACAAACAAACCCACTTTGAAATTGATATCAACAATATTACAACCAAAATTTGTAAAACCTAACATACACCTAACACATTGGGCGTTGCTCTCGATAATCCCAAACATCAATCAATTCAATTAATTGACATAAATAAAATAATCAAATCAAATTTGATAATTTCCAACAAAATCGCATTTTAAATATAAAATCATAGTTTATAAATAAAATCTTATTTTGTCATTTTCAATTGCATCACATCGGGCTTAAAACAATTTAAGGCCCAAAATCTCAAAAAATCCAAAATTTAATTTTGGTCCGACCAAAAAGGCCCAATATCAAATATTGGCCCGAAAACCCCTCGGGCCGCATGGGACAGGCCAAAAAAAACCCTAGAAATCAAAAACAGCTGTCGCTTCGCCGCCTCGTAGCCACCGCACGGGTGCATCCACTACGCTGCACGCCGTGCGCAAATGTTGCGCACGGGGGCGGCAACCTACGTGACCAGTTCGCGCAGGTGGGGCGGCGGTGTCGCGCACGGGCGCCGGTCAGTGGACGCGGCGTCGCGCGCCACCGTTCGCGACATGCGCGCACGGGCGCCGCCCAAAGGGCACGGCATTGTCACGTGCCACCGTGCGCGACATGTGTGCCCGGGGTGCCGGCCAGTGGGCGCGGCGTCGCGCGCCACCGTGCACGACATGCATGCACGGGTGCCGCCCAGAGGGCGCGGCGGTGTCGCGCGCCACCGTGCGCGACATGCGAGCACTGGCGCCGACCAGCGGGCGTGGCGCTCGCCGCACGCTGCGCGCCCAATCGCGGGCATCCCGCCGCGAATCGCACGCGGCAGTTGCGAACGCCGTGCGCGACGGGCGCGCTGTGGCTTGCGGCAACGTGCCCGGCGGTGGCGCGGCGGCGGCAGAAATGTTTTTTTTTTGGAAATTTGAAATCTGATGCTATACAGGTACAATTTATGTATTGACAGATCCGAGCCAAAGCTCTGATACCACTGTTGGCGCAGCGGCGGATCCGGATCCCGCTCCCGAGGCGCAGCGGAAGATTTAATAATTTTGCACCGGGGACGGTCAATACATAACAAATACAGCAATAAAACATCCATAGGGTGTTTTAGATTGGTACCTTGCTGGCGTCTAGGCGCCTGGCTCCGACCAATTTCAGGAGGAAATCGACACTTCAACGGTAGGCGGTTGTCGTTCTCCTAATCCAGTCCACGACTGAAATCACGATCCCTTCATCAGTCTGCACTATAAAACATGACGAATATTTCAAGGACGAAATCTCCTCGTCGTGTGTAATCTAGGGTTAGGGTAGTGTTTTTCATGCAAATCCTAGGTCATCTATATATAGGCTTGTGATGGGCTTGAACCGGTCCAATGGACTTGGGTCGGGCCCAGGCCCAGGGTGAACATTCGTTTCAAGTCCATCACCGTGGCTCCATTATCTCGATCGACGATCAGATCAGACCGATCTACACAGTTTACAAAACTGAGTATTATGATGCGAAAACAATTTTTCGGACCACCTAGTCCAAAATAGCAGTTTGGCCCCTGCAAGTTTCAAGGATAGTCAAACTAGTCCAAACTTTAGGGAAATTGCATTTTGACCCCTGTTCAATTTTAGGAAGTCGCACTTCCATCCTTCCTCCTCCTATGCTCAACAAATTGAGCTTAAATTCCATGCGGGAATCAAGAAACCAGTACTTGTGTAACCCTCAATGGTTCAGGGATACAGCTAGTCGTGGACCCACAACATGTGTGACTCCGAAACCACATTTTTGGACTAGCCAATCGGATCATGGTAAAGCGCCTAGCAATATCGTCCCATGATCCCCTAGGTATCACTGATAGTGCCTGCAAGAACCAGTTGGTCATGGTTAGCATACAGTACGGTCCTTTCAACACAAATGTCCCGATCAGATCAACGACCATTGGTAAATCGAGAGTCGCTAGAGATCCAATAACCATGCATACATCTCGGAGATCAAATAGTGACATCACGTGTGTTACTAGCTAAACCCATTTACCAAAAAAACATCAAGTACTCTGGCCAGAGATTTATCACACTATTATCTCCTCATATAGCATAGGATATTCACGCACAAATTCGAGCGTTGAATCCTCGACAACGAAGCATCGACTCCTACATGCATCGAGACCTCACCCAATCCCGCCACCTGATGATCCCAACAGAGCCGGTAAACGGGTCAAAGTGAGGCACCTATCATGCAGAGTCTCAATGACGTTTCGAGTAGTGAGGGATAATCTGTACAACCAATACCTCGGACTTATCCACTCAACAAATGGTAACCACTTGGAAAGTCCGAACGAGGGTAGTTCGATAGATCACCAGGTCACTATCTATCTGCATGCTCAGAACATCACAATGTTCCCTACCAATAAAACCTGGTACTTCACATCGCAGATGCTAGTCTCATGCTCGGGCGGCCTTATCCTCGTTTTGACGGCCCAATCGACTAGGAACGAGTTTAGAATACACAGTGACTATTAGATGTGTTTCATGGTAGCCATCATATCCAGTATCACATCTAACATACACTATGGTGCATTCTAGGTCTTTATCCAACGCAATTGTTAACATTATAAAATAATGAAGATAAAAAATGCCATAAAAGAATACGAATTTCATAAATAAAGATCGTTTACAAAGAGTCAACAAGAACCCACATGCCACAAGTTGGCTAGTTGGGCACCTAATCTTACCTAAGCACATCATCGTACTGAACACGGTTAAACCTGTGATGTGCTGCAGCACGAATCTGCATCCTCACTAGACTCATCCCCATTAAAAACTTGGGGACTCATACGCTGGAACCTCGCCATCACCAGTTCCATGCTATCCATGCGGGCTGCCAACTCGTCAACCTCTTCTTCACCCTGTCTATCGCGCTCACGAAAGGGAAAACTACGCTGATCCTTGTTCTGACCTCCAGATTCGTCCTGAAACTTACCTCTAACTCTACCCCTACGTCTTGGAGGCATCTAAGAAGGCACTAAATAGGATAAGATCATACAGAACAGATATAGCAAAAAATAATATGCAACACATAGATCACATAGTCAAGCACATTCAACACAAAACACTGTCCATAGACTCAAGTGTGATCAAACAGAATTGAGCTTATCCCAGCTTAAGATCTGATACCAAAAATGTCAGGTCTCGTGCACAACTCAGAGATAAACAACGCAAAAGCATAGCGGAAGAAATAAAAAGTGGCTTAAAATTTTCGCTTGGCCTGACAGTTTAAAACAGATAATTTAAAATAGCACAATACTTAAAATAAACCCAATTTACATTATGAAATACGACAGTACAGCAATTACAAGTACTAGCAACAATACAACAGCTGACAAAACTACAGTTGAACATAAACTAAAGCACAGGGCATTCCCCGACTAACAGCACTATTACATAATATGCTATACGCTAACTGGGACACTCTATCCACCACCTGGGGCACCACCTGCTGGATCAAAGCCACGACCAGCTGTGAATCCTGGAAAACCTGAACAAAAAACAAGAAACAACACAACAGCCCCAGAGGGACCTCGGGGTCAAACCCTAGTACGGAGAGTAATAAATACAGCAAACGGAAAGCAGTAGATAACATGCACATGCTATGCAAAGGATCAAGGCTACGACCAAGAACTGGGAGCCAATGGATCTCAACGGCAACTCAACAGCTAGATAACAGCAACTCAACAGGTGGAGCGGATCAACTGAAAGACAGTAGTGACCACAAGGTGCAGGAGTATATGAGAGCTACCCACTCGTCTCCAAACACTGTACCAGATGCAAAACATACAACTCCACCTGTTGTTGCCTAGCTCATGAGATGTGGGAGCTACCCACTCCTCTCATAGCGGCTAACAGATCCCAGCAGGGAGATTAGAGTGCGGTATTGCCGCTCGCCCTCAAGCAACTGAGGTATACCGGAGTTACCCGCTCGTCCCCAGGCGTAGCGTCCCGGTACACACAGATCTGAACAATAAGGTACAGCTGACAGAACAGAGCTCGACAGGAAAGTATGCGTGTATGCAAATGCAACAGCTGATATTATAACACATGCACAATAATAACAGCAGAAAGCATACACAGCAAAGCACATAATCCACGTTCCATCCACAGCTGTAACAAAGCTCAACACACGTACCTTAACTTCTGAGTTATAAATAGCACACACAGATTGCCACAATGAAAGTCCTAGCAACGCAGATCTACCACCTGCTAAGCCAATACAACAAATGCTCAAGGACTACAACTAAAAAACACAGCAACTGGGAGCTACGACTCCACCAGCGCCAATTCTACCTTTTTATCACCACGAAAAGCTCTAACAAAGCTTAAAGGTAGAATCTTACTTACCCCAACAATCTAGGATAGGATGCTAACAGACTAGAGAAGGTAGATGTCTCTGTGATCCTCTTACAATTCCTCCGTTGCCTACGAAAAGGGTAAGAGACGAAACGCCTTAGAAAGAGGAGTCTAACGCTACCACTCTCGCTCTCGTCGGAGCTGTCCACTGACGGCAATTGAAACGAATAAGGTTACTGTGAACAGTAACTAGGGTATCGCGACAAGATAAGGTTCACGGGAAATATTACTAAGTGCCGGGGAAACAATAATTGAACGCAAGGACCAAGTCCTCTATTTAAAGTCACAACTGACTAACTGGGAAACAGATACACCGACAATATCAGCTATCACAACTGATATCCCAACCAACAGCTGAATCTCGCATCAGCTAAACCCTTACGTCGATACCACGCTCAACTAAATCAAACGACGTCGCAGAGGGACACGTCACCTGCTACCTACTGCTGATCGACTAACCAACATCTGATCGCTCACTCAACAGCTGATCCTTCAATCAGCAGTTGGATACGCGCACAACCCAACAGCTGAGTCCTAGCGCTAAACCAAAACGCTGTCGTTCCAACTAATACAAACGACGAAGTACCAACACCCGCTACTGAAAACACGCTGCTGCTCCAAATATTTCATAGCGCCTCAACTAGAACGTAGCATCTGAAAGCGATTACTCGCTGCTGATGCAACACCCGAACAGATGTCTCCACGCAACACCTGATATCTTCATGCATCTGGATTCAACACTTAAACAATTTCGACGGCTACTCCAAGCACATCGACTCACAGCTAGTTTAATGCAGATTATTCCAAACCCAAAATCTGATACAAAATATATGGTCTCACATTCCAGCTGAGTTGTTGGCCTAGATGACCGATTTTCCTTGACAGCCTCATGCATATCATGATGTGAATATTGCATGATTTATGAATTGTTGTTTTATGAGTGCTCTTAGTACTGAGGTTTGACCTCGTTTATTTTCCCTATTTTGGGCTGCATGAGTCGGTGATTGGCCTTTTCAGGTTCTTCAGGTAATACAGCTGGACAGAGTGTAGCGTTAGCTGGTAGATCCCCATTCTGAGTCCCAGTTATTATTTATTATGTAATGAACCAGGGGATGCCCCGTGTTACTTTGTATTGGGTATCTGTATTTGATGCATACTTGGATTTATTGTATGTTGTTGATTGATTTGGAATTTGAGTTAAATCCTTATTTTGGCTATGTGGAATTTTGATATGATATTTTGGATCAGGCCCAATTTGAAAAAAAAAAAAGTAAACCCTATTTAATGCTTCCACATAATTAAGATTAAATGAGTATTTAATCTGTGATTAGGGCACTGGGCCTGACAGTTTGAGTGCTCAGATCTGAGTTTGTCAGTGGCACTGTAGCGTTGATTGGAGATTTATATATAGGTTTTGACCAACACTTATCGAATTGGAGACCCGACGTTTCTTATTTTCTTCCTCAGAGATATATCGACTCATATCTGTTCCTCGAACCCTTACTGTTCATCCGAACACAAATCCGGTAATTGTCATCGATTACGCCACCGTTTGGAGCAAGATTGGTGGCGCTGAGCTCGTCTCCTTAATATCTTTCGATTGATACCATTTTGGAGACTTGAGTTGTCGAGTTGAGGGAGCACGAAGTAGTTGCAGGGTTCGAATATCTTTGAGATTTTCTGGTGAGTGGTTCTTTCGTTCTTAAGCAGCTTTAGGTAAGTGATTTCTTCCTGTTATGAGTTTGGATTAGAGCTGGTTATCTTGTTTAGGGTATCGGTTTGGGTTGAGTTCTTGGTAGCATCAAAATCTGTTTCAGTATAGTTGTCCCTGAGCTGTTTAGGATTGGCTGAGAAGGTGGTATCTACGTGATTGTTCGAGCAACTTCTGTTAGGTGTTTGCCGAGAGCTGTTGGAGCCATGTTCTCGTGCGTGAGCTGTTGGACGTGTACCCCTGCGTGATCTGTTGAGGTAGTAGTTGTACGAGTTTGAGGTACTGTCAGGCCCCGTGCTAATTAACAAGGATTAATAGCACAATTAAGCACATAAACGCGGAAGCATAAAATAGGGCTAAAAATTTTCGAAATAAAGTTGGGCCTGAACCAAGTCATATCTTCAAAATATTCATAACCAAAATACGAGTTAAATCAAAACTCATACAACAACAGGTAATCACAACTCAATTCAACAACGATTCCCCAGAATACATATAACCTCAGGAAATACCCTGGATCAATACATAATAAAACAACAATAGTAACTTGGACTCAAGAAAATGGGGATCGACCAGTTGGGGTTCCAGTCTGTCCAGCTTGGTTACCTGAAGATCCTGCAAATGGACAATGTAGACCCAAACAACACAAAAGCAAGAAAAGAATACGAGGTCAAGCCTCAGTACGAATGAGCACTAATATAACAGCAAATCATAAACATGCAGTATTCTAAGTCATGAATGCATGTGGCTGTCAAAGAACATCGGTCATCAAGGCCTGCTAATCAGCTGGCAGTAAATCTCAATCGAGCCTCTATACCCGCAGAGTGTATCAACCGGGGAAATCATCGGTCCGTGATCATCAGGCCCGTCAGCCATCACAGCTCGGTGTTTTTCAGACACAACCAATCAGTCCGTCACCACTCCGATGATATCATTGTACCTTTCAGGCATGACACATCTGTCTGCCGGTCACAACGTGGCTCTATCTCAGGTTCTAAATCGATCGAAGGCTCAATATGTGTGCATGAATGCCATGAAATTCAAATCTGATTTCAATCATGCATAAATTTCGTAAACAGAGCATATCAATTCAATCAAGCTGTCACGTAATTCACAGAAATCACATAGCACAAAAATCATGCCTCAAAATACTAGCACGCTATGTCTAAGCTGTTAAATAAATCTCAACTCGTACCTTCAATTCTCAAATTCTTCCTCAACAGATCTTACTCAGGCACGGCAATTTCAGCCTGCTCCAAATTGCTACCACGCTGGTCACGTCCAACACAGCAGGGACTTCCTTGGAGCTCAAATCTGTTAAGGAAATCTCATATCTTAGTTCACAGCTGCATTTCTCAATCTTAATACCTACGGTCAGAACTCATATCTAGTTCTACCTAGCAAAGAAGCTTCTAACAGCCAGA
This sequence comes from Dorcoceras hygrometricum, assembly GCA_001598015.1. Lineage (NCBI taxonomy): Eukaryota > Viridiplantae > Streptophyta > Magnoliopsida > Lamiales > Gesneriaceae > Dorcoceras > Dorcoceras hygrometricum. The sequence goes on from KV006572.1 coordinate 135,070, forward strand.
ACTAAAAAAACAGCAAGGAACACTTACCCAGAAGCTCACACGCACAGGAGAACGCTCTACTCAACTGTCGTGAAAACACACCAACTCACAGTTTCTTCGCGTTTCCTTTCCAACGTCGAATCGGGCTTCCTAACTGGTATTAATTGGAAGAGCTACTCAAGACGAGCTCAGCGCCACCAATATCCCTCCAAACAACGGCGGAAATCAACGGCAATCTACCGGAGAAGGGTTCGAATGAACAGTAACTATCGAGGGTTTACTGGAGAAAACGATGAGGAATATCAGGTTCAAAATACTCTAAGTGTTGAGCAACTGATGGTCCCAAAAATAGGATCAAAACAAGTACAGGAGTTCAGAAGTGGAGGAGGGGGGTTGAATGAACTCCTTCAATTTTTCTATTTCAAATTATTTTCAAAACATTTTACACGCGCTGCTTAACTCAAGTTCGAGTTACCAAACTTGAGGTATCTCAGTTAAGTGCAAATCTCTCGGCTAACTAAAAAGTGCGGAATGAAGTCGAATAATTTGTGAACAGTAGATAAATAAATGCATAAATGTAAAGAGATAAAGGGACAGAGTTTGTTTCTGGAAGTTCGGATATAAATATCCTACGTCTCCCCTTCTTCCTTTTTCAGGAAGGATACACTAGAAGATTTGATGTACACAGTCCTTCTGCAGACACCCAGTCACCGAGCCTCGCTCAAGGTGAACTCCTAGCAACTCCACAAACTTCCACGCAGACGCAGCTGCTGGTTTACAATTCTTAGAAATATTTCAAACGGCTTTTTGAGAAGCCCGTTAGTTACAGACTCAACTAAATATAACAATGAATACAAGTTCTGTGAGACTGTAAAACCCTCTGATTTCTTATACAATGAAATCGATTCAACAATGGTGAATCAGAAGATGACTCGAAGATATTTTTCTATGAAGATCATCGGTATAGTTCTTCGAGTGTTTGAGCTTTTGTGATAGTGACTTCAAATTAATGAAAGCTCAGAAAGAAATTTGGCAGAGTTTCAGCAATAACAAAGACGAGAGTTCTTCTTCAATTCAAAACTTCTGCTATTTATACTCTTCGCTCAACGGTCGATTAATTCTGATAAGGCAACGAAATCCTTTTTGAAATACTGACAATCCTACGCCGTCAATTCTGCTCCACTACATGGTAACATATAATTTCCATATATGTGCAATCCCGTTGTAACGACCTCTGCCAATGTGTACTATTTACCCAGAAATAGTACCAATCTTGTCTCCTTAATTCCAGGCAATTGTACGATTCTGTTATGGCCATCGATCTTTTCCAATATGAGTATTTGATCGAATTTGAATCAGCTTAACGCTTGCGCCTGAAATCGTTTCTGTTGGCAGATATATTTTTCTTGAAGACGATTGAACAGTAACTATCTGTCGCGGTAAACATATCTGTTGCGCTTGAAATCTTTTCTGTTGGTAGATATATTTTTCTTGAAGACGATTGAATAGTAACTATCTGTCGCGGTAAACATATCTGATCATTTGCAAATTCAGAAAGGCTGACGTCATCATATCTGTTATACAACCACTGTAGCTGACGTCATCATATCTGTTATAAAACCACTGTAGTTGACGTCATCATATCTGTTATACAACCACTGTAGCTGACGTCTTATATATGTTATACAACCACTGTAGCTATATTTGATGGTGACGTCATGGTATCTGATAGTTCTACTATGCTCATATCTGTTGACAGCATCGTTCACTTGTACTGTTCCAATAACAAAAACTGTTGCGTTATCTGATGTCAGCAAACATTACTTGCACTGTTTCTATATCTGTTGGCAGAAATCTTCCCCGATAAAATAACGATGTCAGTTGGTAGATATCTTCGCTAATACAATCTTCAAAATCTGTTTTCAGCAACCATTACTGATCCAATAGCGATATCTGTCGACAGCAACAAACATTCTCAAAACACTTCCAACAGTAGATACCTGACCCGATAACCCGAATACCTAATCTGATAACCCAAAAGTCTCAGAACCCGAATCAAATCAACTCTGTAACCTGGTAACAAATCTCAAAGCCAAACCGATAACTGTTGTCAGCAACTTGATATCTTATGAAAAGATTATTCGATTATCTTCGTTAAGTCCAAATATTTTCTTATTTTTGTTATCACCAAAATTATAAATTTTATCCTAACAATTTCCCCCTATTTGGTGATGACAAAACCTAGCATGATACCACTAAAATGTCACGCCTCGAGACCGGGCCTGGACGTGAACACCGACGATGTTTAATAATTATTCATTACAAAACATCAAGCCTCATAGTGCAGCTCAAAACCAGTCTATTACATAATCAAAATGATCGTCTTTACAACTGAAAATCGGAGAAATTGAATAACAGAGTGCGGAAGCGAAAATTACAAAAGCAGAGTCTTCACCAGCCCCAAAACAGATCTTGTTCTTCTTCTTCAACATGTTCTTCATTCTTATCTGGGTGGAGAAGTAAGGGGTGAGTGTTTGGGGAAACACTCAGCAAGTGGGGGATACCATTCGAGCATAACAAATATACATATATATATATATGACTGAATTCAGAGCAGAACATAACTAGAACAGAGCAGAGCATAACAGAGCAGAGCATAGCATAACAGAGCATAGCATGGCAGATAGCACTGATGATTACTTCGTGTCTATGGTTTACTGATCAGTCCCTAATTTTTACTCCTCTAAGGGGTCGAGGCCATGTGGTTACACCAAGTAACCCAGAGTGCGGAATATTCCGTAAACCCATATAACGACAGAATCGTGTCTATGGTTTACTGATCAGTCCCTAATTTTTACTCCTCTAAGGGGTCGAGGCCATGTGGTTACACCAAGTAACCCAGAGTCCGAAATATTCCGTAGACCCATATTACGATAGCAAAAATCAGTGCAAGCGGAATTTGAATGAGACAAAAATCTGAACAAAAGGTGCACGAACAGTAGACTTAAAACTGAACTTTCGAAATGAATATATATAATATAACAAACGGAATTAATAGAAAAAGCCCACTTACAATTCAAAGCTTGATTTTTCGTGAACTGAGCGAAGCCTGAAGTCTGGTTTTTCCTAAAGCACGGAGATGCTTGGCTCTTATGAGAAATCTGGTGTGAAAAGCGTGAAGTTTGGATGTTTTGGACGGTGACAACAAAACGGACTCAAAAATGGCGTGAAGTCTGGTAGCAGAATTTCTGGACCACGGCGCTAGCTTTCAATTTGTGCAGAAATTCGACTATGGGAAACAGGTTTTCAGCGTGAGCTTGCTGCTTTTCTAACTGAGGGATTTCGAATGGTGTGAGCAACTCTGTGGCCATCCCCTGTTATTTATAGGCGTAGAGGTGAGAAAGTCGAGCGTCCGCCATTAAAGGCTCTTAATTCCCTAACATTACGTCGACTGTTACTCGCGCATGATTTACGAGTGTTAATTGGCCATTAATTCTCCCAATTCGACGGTTACTGCGTGAATTCGGCCTTGTACGCGTGAGAAATCTTTTCGAATTTCCACGGGTGGAGTTCCCTGTAAAAAAATCTTGCTTTGCGTCGAGAAATCTGAATTTTGAAGCTTCGTGGAGAAGATGAAGTCGCCTCTGCTGAATTTGCGTCGCGGCTGAGTTTGCGTCGCTGCTGAGTTTGCGTCGCTGCTGATTTTCTTTCAAGCTCCACGACTGATCTTTAATGTTAAGTCAAAACGTTGTCGTGTCAACTTATTCAAGCGACACCGTTTTTGATCTCGTTGTAAAGCACCTGCTGGTTACCTGCTGATTCAAGATAACCGTAGCTATCTGCTGGTTTTAATTCATCGCACAAGCCATCTGCTGAATCTTTAGCGCGAAGGCAAACACTGTCGTATTGACTTATTCAAACGACATTGTAAATTGCACACGAACTACTGAGAACAGAAATTCCATTAAATGAAAATGAGGTACAAAAGATTTGTACAACAATAAGCCAATCCTCAATAGATCTAAAATCTTCTTCTTTTATACGATCCACTCCTGCTCCCTCTGCTCCTTTTCCTTTCTCGATCAGCAGTCATTAGTCTTTCCACAATGTCTCTCTGAGCATTGTCAATATTCCTTGAGAAATCTCTGCTGTTCTGACAACATACCACTACTTTCACCTTGGTTAACAGGAGTAGGTATAGGGCGGCGGCGGCTGCTTCCTTCCCCCTTTTTGGCATCACCGCCACGAATGTAGTCGACAATATCGCCAAGCTGGGTGGAAAGGCTGATTAGATCTGCTGCTATTTTTGCTTGTAATTCTAACTGTTCACTCCTGATAGCAGCAATTTGCCCATCCAAAGCAGTGATTTTTGCATCTTGCGCGCTTAATTCCTTTTTGACATCCACAAAATTTTCAATGACATTTAAGCCATGAGCCGCCACACCCTTCTTAAAATTGTCAATGTGTAGAAGCTGTTAGTCACCCTGCCTCTGATTGTCTTGACGAATACCCTGAAGTGAATGGCGGAGAGTTTCATGCTGGTGTCGCAGAGCATCTAGAACACCCCTGTCACGCCCCGTGACCGAGACTCATGACATCAGCAATATTAAATAATTTGAAAATTGTAAAATATTAAGTCATCATAGCATAGCTCAAACCAGTCTATTACATATCCAAAATAATATCCTTTTTACATCGGAAAATAAAATTTGAATAAGAATGGGGAAGCAAAAATACATAATTACACAGAAGTCTGAATCTTAACCAACCCCAGAACAGCTCTTTCTCTTCTTCTTCTACCTGCTCTTCATTCTTATATGGGTGGAGAAGTAAGGGGTGAGTGTTTGGGGAAACACTCAGCAAGTGGGGGATATCATTCGAGCATAACAAATATACATATATACATGACTGACTTCGGAGCAGAACATAACCAGAAACAGAGCAGAGCGTAACAGAGCATAGCATAGCATAACAGAGCATAGCACAACCCCAGAACAGCTCTTTCTCTTCTTCTTCTACCTGCTCTTCATTCTTATATGGGTGGAGAAGTAAGGGGTGAGTGTTTGGGGAAACACTCAGCAAGTGGGGGATATCATTCGAGCATAACAAATATACATATATACATGACTGACTTCGGAGCAGAACATAACCAGAACAGAGCAGAGCGTAACAGAGCATAGCATAGCATAACAGAGCATAGCATAGCATAACAGAGCATAGCCTGACAGATAGCACTGATGATTACTTCGTGTCTATGGTTTACTGATCAGTCCCTAAGTTTTACTCCTCTAAGGGGTCGAGGCCATTAGTTACACCAAGTAACCCAGAAATCCGAAATATTCC
>KV006572.1:147548-158998 GCA_001598015.1 Dorcoceras hygrometricum
ACGAAACACTCAAAACGCAGCGTTTCAACTTAACGAAACGACGTCGCCTCACTTCTACGACTGGTTTCCCAAACCAGTAGCTGGTCACTCTAAACTCACGCATCTGCTGATCCAGCAGTCAATCACTCAAAATTGTTGACAAACACGTGTCGTACTCTCGATCACTCTCGCGCTAAAAGCCACGCCTGCCAGCAGCAACCTCTAAGGTCAAAACGACAACGTATCATCCCTTCCGCTTCAGTAACCAATTTCACGCGCAACTGCTGGTTCCTTGAAATGACGGCGTTTCACTCTCGCGCCATCAACTGCTGATCAGCTTTCACCAACAGGCGCTACTGCCGAATTTCGACCACCTGCTGATTTCGACCAGCAGGTGAAATTTTTTTTTTTTTGAGCTGAATTTTTGGGTTTTCACATCCCTCCCTCCTTAAAAGAAGTTTCGTCCTCGAAACTTTGGTCACCTTTGTTGTCGAAAAGGTAGGGATATTGGCTTCGCATCTTTTCTTCCACCTCCCATGTGGCTTCTCTCTCGGTGTGGTTGGACCACTGGACCCTGACATAAGGAATCGTTCTTCGCCTGAGTACCTGGTACTTTTTTTCCACGATTCTAATCGGGACCTCCTCATAGCTTAGTCCTTGGTTCAAATTCCCTTCCACTAGGAGTGGTCCTTCATCCAGAACGTGACTAGAGTCTGAGATATATCTCCTTAGTTGAGATACATTAAAGACATTGTGGATTCTTGACATACTAGGCGGTAAGGCCAGTCTGTAGGCAAGTGTTCCGACCTTTTCTAAGATTTCGAATGGTCCGACATACCGGGGATTTAGTTTTCCGGCCTTATCAAATCGGACTACTCCTTTCATTGGTGAAACCTTAAGGTACACTTTTTCACCTACCTCGAAGGTCAAGGGTCTTCTCTTTAGATCTGCCCAACTTTTCTGTCGATCCTGGGCTGACTTCAGTCTCTCCTTTATAATGGCTACCTTTTTCACTGTCTCTTGAACGAGTTCAGGTTCTGTGATAGCCTTTTCTCCAACTTCATCCCAATACAGCGGCGATCGACATTTCCGACCATAGAGGGCTTCATATGGTGCCATCCCTATGCTGCTGTGGTAGCTATTGTTGTACGCGAACTCTATTAGGGGTAGATGTTCGCTCCAATTGCTATCGAAGTCTAATGTGCAAGTCCACAGCATGTCTTCTAGAGTCTGGATGGTCCTCTCAGTTTGACCATCTGTTTGCGGATGATAAGCAGTACTGAGAGTAACCTTGCTTCCCATGGCTTCTTGGAAGCTCTTCCAGAAACGAGATACGAACCTTGGGTCCCTATCTGACAGGATGCTTGTTGGAACTCCGTGCAGCCTGACGATGTTGTCCATGTACTAGGAAGCACGTTTCTCCAACCCATAGTTCATTCGGACAGGCAGAAAATGCACGGATTTTGTTAGCCTATCCATCATTACCCATATTCCATCGTGGCCTAGTCTTGTCTTCGGTAGACCAACTACAAAGTCCATGGATATGTTTTCCCACTTCCATTCTGGAATTTCCAGTGGTTGTAACAATCCTCCAGGTCTTTGATGTTCGGCCTTGACTTGTTGGCATACGTGGCATCTTGCAACAAAGTCAGCAACATCTCTTTTCATCCCATTCCACCAAAAGTGTCCTTTCAAATCTCTGTACATCTTTGTACTTCCCGGGTGGATTGAGAATTTGGACTTATGTGCTTCAGACATCACTTTCTGACGGAGGTTATCGACGTCGGGTACACATAGTCGTCCATTCATCCAAAGGATCCCATCTTGGTCCGTTCGGAAATCAGGCGCTTCCCTTTTCTTGATCTGTTCTTTCAGCCTCATCAAGCTGGGGTCTTGATCTTGTTTTAGCTTGACCAATTCCTTAAGGCATGGTTGGGCTGAGACTGAAGATAGTATCACCTTGTTCATATTCTTCCGACTTAGCGCATCGGCCACCTTATTTGCCTTTCCTAGGTGGTAGTTGATCGTTAAGTCGTAGTCCTTTAACAGCTCGAGCCATCGTCTTTGTCTCAGATTTAATTCCTTCTGGGTGAATATGTATTTGAGACTTTGATGGTCGGTGAATACCTCGCACTTTGCACCATAAAGATAGTGTCGCCAAATCTTTAGGGCAAAAACCACCGCAGCAAGCTCTAAGTCATTAGTTGGGTAGTTGCGTTCATGCGTCTTCAGTTGCCTTGAGGCATATGCAATTACTCTGCCATCTTGAATGAGCACACACCCTAGTCCTTCTTTCTATGCATCGCTGTAGATGGTGAAGTCTTTGTATCCTATAGGTAGCGTCAGAACAGGGGCAGATGCAAGCTTCGTCTTCAGAGTCTCGAAGCTTGTCTCACATTCTTCGCTCCAGTTGAACTTGGAGTTCTTCTGGGTGAGTCTAGAGAGTGGAAAAGCTATAGAAGAGAAGCATTCTACAAACTTTCGATAGTAGCCGGCCAACCCCAAGAAACTTCTAACCTCTGTCACCGTCTTAGGTGTAGGCCAGTCCATTATGGCTTCTACCTTCCTTGGATCTACTGATACGCCTGCTTCGGAGATTATATGGCCTAGGAATGCCACACTCTTCAGCCAGAATTCACATTTCTTGAATTTGGCGTACAGTTGTTTCTCTCGCAAGGTCTGGAGAGTAATTCGGAGATGTTCCTGGTGGTCTTCTTCTCTTGATGAATATACTAGTACATCATCTATGAACACCACCACAAATTTGTCGAGGAATGGTCTTAATACACGGTTCATGAGGTCCATGAAGGCCGCTGGTGCATTGGTTAGACCAAATGGCATCACTGTGAATTCATAATGACCATACCTTGTCCTAAATGCAGTCTTAGGGACATCCTCATCCCTGATCTTTAGCTGGTGATAGCCTGACCTCAAATCCAGCTTGGAGAAGGTTGTAGCTCCCATATTACGATAGCAAAAATCAGTGCAAGCGGAGTTTGAATGAGACAAAAATCTGAACAAAAGGTGCTCGAACAGTAGACTTAAAACCGAACTTTCGAAATGAATATATATAATATAACAAACGGAATTAATAGCAAAATCCCACTTACAATTCAAAGCTTGATTTTTCATGAACTGAGCGAAGCCTGAAGTCTGGTTTTTCCTAAAACGCGGAGATGCTTGGCTCTTGTGAGAAATCTGGTGTGAAAAGCGTGAAGTCTGGATGTTTTGGGCGGTGCCAACAAAACGCAGGAACTCAAAAATGGCGTGAAGTCTGGTAGCAGAATTTCTGGAGCACGGCGGTAACTTTCAATTTGTGCAGAAATTCGACTATGGGAAACAGGTTTTCAGCGTGAGCTTGCTGCTTTTCTAACTGAGGGATTTCGAATGGTGTGAGCAACCGGTTTTTCCTAAAACGCGGAGATGCTTGGCTCTTGTGAGAAATCTGGTGTGAAAAGCGTGAAGTCTGGATGTTTTGGGCGGTGCCAACAAAACGCAGGAACTCAAAAATGGCGTGAAGTCTGGTAGCAGAATTTCTGGAGCACGGCGCTAACTTTCAATTTGTGCAGAAATTCGACTATGGGAAACAGGTTTTCAGCGTGAGCTTGCTGCTTTTCTAACTGAGGGATTTCGAATGGTGTGAGCAACTCTGTGGCCATCCCCTAGTATTTATAGGCGTAGAGGTGATAAAGTCGAGCGTCCGCCATTAAAGGCTCTTAATTCCCTAACATTACGTTGACTGTTATTCGCGCATGATTTACGAGTGTTAATTGGCCATTCATTCTCTCAATTCGACGGTTACTGCGTGAATTCGGCCTTGTACACGTGAGAAATCTTTTGAATTTCCACGGGTGGAGTTCCCTGTACAAAAATCTTGCTCCGTGTCTAGAAATCTGAATTTTGAAGCTTCGTGGAGAAGATGAAGTCACCTCTGCTGAATTTGCGTCGCGGCTGAATTTGCGTCGCTGCTGAGTTTGCGTCGCTGCTGATTTTCTTTCAAGCTCCACGACTGATCTTTAATGTTAAGTCAAAACGTTGTCGTGTCAACTTATTCAAGCGACACCGTTTTTGATCTCGTTGTAAAGCACCTGCTGGTTAACTGCTGATTCAAGATAACTGTAGCTATCTGCTGGTTTTAATTCATCGCACAAGCCATCTGCTGAATCTTTAGCGCGAATGCAAACGCTGTCGTATCGACTTATTCAAACGACATCGTTTTGCTATCGCTAAACTTCAAGTACCAACTGCTGAATTAGCGATCAGCAGGCCCCGTGCTAATTTCTTACAAAAATCCCTTGCTGCTGGTTCCAAACGAAACACTCAAAACGCAGCGTTTCAACTTAACGAAACGACGTCTCCTAACTTCTACGACAGGTTTCCCAAACCAGTAGCTGGTCACTCTAAACTCACGCATTTGCTGATCCAGCAGTCAATCACTCAAAATTGTTGACCAACACGTGTCGCTCTCTCGATCACTCTCACGCTAAAATCCACGCCTGCCAGCAGCAACCTCTAAGGTCAAAACGACAACGTATCATCCCTTCCGCTTCAGTAACCAATTTCACGCGCATTTGCTGGTTCCTTGAAACGACGGCATTTCACTCTCGCGCCATCAACTGCTGATCAGCTTTCACCAACAGGCGCTACTGCGATATCAGTTGCCCCTTCACCACGAGCTTATGCTAAGGCTGATATCAGTAGTCACTTGATCAGGTGCACACGGACCTACGAAGAACTTCTGAGCCATAAATCTAACGAAAATGTTAACGCTGGGATTTGAATTCTATTTCAGAACAGAATGTTATGATGTTATATGCCTTCTTTTCAAACTACGTTGAAACATGCTTTACACCTGCATTTGTGCCTTGTTACTCTCGGTTTTGCTTGCTGAGCCCCTAGGCTCACTAGCTTTCGTGGTGCAGGTGAGTCCGCGCCGGAGCAGACGGGAGGTGGAGTTTGAACCATTGGCGGCGTGTTAGTGTTTATCGAAGGGCTGCTGTGCTTGTTACTCTCAGTTTTGCTTGCTGAGCCCCTAGGCTCACTAGCTTTCTTGGTGCAGGTGAGTCGGCGCCGGAGCAGATGGGAGGTGGAGTTTGAACCAGCAGTGACGTGTTAGTGTTTATCGAAGGCCTGCGTTTCCGTGATGTCTATTTGTACTTGCTGTTTTTGTTGTCTTTGATCTTAGTTAAGTCTGTATTAAGATCCGTTACAACAAGAATGAATTCATATAGAGTTCGGTAGTTGTAATATCGCGATTTCGCAACTTTTGTACTTTGAACTATAATGAAATCTGGTTTCCTTCTATTGGCGCCAGCGGTTGTACTTTGATTTTTATTTTGAACAAGGCAATACAGCTTGTTCTAATTATCATTCAGCCCTTCAATTTCCTCTTTATTTCATTTTCTTCGATCCCGTGACACTCATGAGGACTGGGTGTTACAAGTATGAAAGCTCGAAGATCATCGATTGCTTCAACAAACTCAGTGCGACCAACCGGTAATGATGTCGGAATATCATCAGTATCATCCAATGGAATATCATCTGCATCAAAGTGCATAGACAGACTGGTGGAAGAAGTGGAAGTCTCCAGGCACGGAGATGTAGCAGGAGGAGATTCTGGACTCTGTACAAAGTATAATTGCTCCTCCTGAGCAACAATAGGAATACCAGGACCTAATGCAAGTGGTTCATCACGCAAGGGAGAGGGAGAACGATAAACAGTAGATCCATCCGAAGAAGACTCCTCAAAATCTGATAAATTCTGTACATCTGAATCACTGAAATAGCCAACAAAACTATCTGTAAATATACCCTATTGAAAAATACTGCGAAAACTGGCTGGAATTCTCTCAACTCCCAAATTATATACAACGATATCTGTGCAAACATCTTCACGCACTGGTCTCAAACAGCCAAACATACTAAATCTGATAACATCTGTGCAAACTCTGGCCCAATGCCAAGTTTTGATCAGAGAATGGTCAGCTCCCCAATATTGTACTGGTTCAATGAAGAACACATGCGGAACAAAATTGTCTTCAATCACAGTTTCTGGAAACTTCTTCCTATTTAAAAACAAGGACAACTTGCAACTGCTCCTCCAGAAATCAGTGCCCTGAATGGGTGTCCACACATCGTAAATCAAACCATTGGCCTCACCCAGCAAGTGGACTTGGCCTGAGAAAAGAACTGTGCAAGGACAGCACCACCACCAACAGATGCATCAAGAAACATGGAAGTGCACGGTTGATCCATAGGTAAGCCATGCTCTTTCTGCTGTGCAATCAGATCTTCAAGTGATTTCGAATGTGCATCAGATAGAAGATCAATTATCTGAGAGGCTGTAGCTGTCCATGGCTGGCCAGGAGTGTAATATTTTCTATGAGATTCCACAAACTTCCTGAGCAGCATCTCTCTGTACTTCGCCAAAATGTACACCTTTATCTTGATAGCAGTTTCTATAGAATCAGTTTCAGCCCACTCCAACATCAATTTTTATTTGGCTTTAAACTCCAGCAACGAATCAAGATCGAACAATTTATTGATTGAAAAAGAGTGAAAGAATTCGATAACATCCTGCATAACCTTGTCACACAACTGAACGAGGAAATCAACATCTACGCATATAAGCTCAACCGTTTCTCGGGCAGGGTTCCCTTTAACAGGTTCATCCTCATCCAAAATTTCCTTACCCTTATCATGCAACAAAATGCGGGGTAGACTGGAAAAATACAAATCGTGTTCCTTGATTTCATTGATAGAGATGGACTCAACAAGCCTAATCTTTGTAATTTCTGCGACGGTGACTGATGGCAGCATCATGTCGTCAGAAATTTGCAACAATAAATCATCAATGGACATGTGCTCCTCTTCGATATGCTTGCTGCCAACAGCTTTGTTCATGTCCTTTTCAACCACAGGACTTTTGCTGCCCTCAGCATCGGTGACAGTCCTTGTTCCATCAATCTCTGGCTCACTATTCTTGGCAAATCATCTAACCACTGAGCAAAATAAGCTGCAATATTTGGCTCAGCAAAATGCTGTTCTTCCGACTCTGCATCATCTGTTGTCAGCTTAGATGTCTCAGTGAGTATCTGTCCTATGATGTCATCCACCTCATCAGTAGTTGGCGCCACCTGTGCAGACACGTGGCCCACTTTAACAATCGGTTTCTGAACATTTACTCCAGCAACTTGAACAGATTCAACATCTAGGCGCTCCTCAACATTGTCTTCATCAGAACCCTCTGACAGAATCAACTTTCTCTTGTGTGATTTTCTCTTGGGTGCAGGAGGTTGAGCGGCAGTCACAGCAGGTGTTGGTGCAATGACTTGAAGGGGTACAGCACCCTATGCGACAGATGCCATATCCAGATTGGCTGAGGAGACAGATGCTTTGCTTTTCGTAGTTCGCCTTTTCTTTGTAACAACAGGCTCACTACCCTCAACTGCTGGTCGCTTCTTCGACCCTACCACTTCTGATACAATTTCCGTAGTTGCACACTGGTGGATTCAGACTTCTTCTTTGATTTGGAGGCCCTTTTCACAGTTGCCACTGGCGTTTTGCCTCCCTCATCGGATTGTCCACGAGCATCAGCTATTTGGTTCGTGGTTATGTATGTAAGAACTGTCTTAGGAGACAGAATCTTTGAGGACGGAAAAGGAGTTGCTTCTCCCATGGTTAGCGCAGGGTCGCTATTCAACAAAATAGAGATTTGCGCTCCGTACCCCTTTGTCTTCTTCATTGTTCTGTCCACCATTTCTTCCAAAACACCAAACAGTACCTTACTCCAGTTAACCTTCAACCCGAAATGTATAGCCGTCATCATCTAGAATCGTTCATTTGTCACAACATCAAATGAACCTGCTTTCACCGTAATCGATTTTGCCAAGATATCATTCAACAGTCGATATTCATATTTTAGAAGCTTCTTCTTCCCATGTGGAACAACATGTTCTCCAGACTTAGAGAAGATTTTCCTAGCATCATATACTAGATTCTTCGGTACAACAGAGAAGTCCGATAGCCCTTCAGTCGGCAACTCAAAAACCCCTGCAAACCTAGATGGAGAAATACTGAAATACTTGCCTGAGATATCCCCTATAATATCTCAACCCTGTATCAACGCTGTATCGAAAAACTGTTCTAATTCTGGCTCATACAACACCGATTTGCACCCCAGAAAACCACGTAATCCACTGCTCTCCAGTGCTTTGAACATATTCTGCATGCCTTCGTTGTCTGGAATGTTCAACACTGATTCGAAGTCAACTAGATAGGCGTTGGTGAACGACGAGGAAGCCATTTCAGAAGTTTGAGAGTGTGCGAAGGTCCCTGAGATTGAATATCTGCAAAAGAAGTACGGGAGCAAGAGCGCAAAAATGATACAGTAATATTGCAAGGTAAGAAATGATAAAAAAAATGGAGGCGCTGTAAATTAATAGGAAAGAATACGAAAAGGTTAGAGAAGGGATGATGTAGATGTGACTGTTCGCATGTATACAACACATGTCAAACATCCGATGGTGCGTACTATTTTTAGAAATGATTTTGAAAAGCCCTTACAGGGAAAAAGGTTAAAATCGACGCGCCAAAAACATAAAACATCACACCTAAGCAAATCTGTTTTAATGTTTCGCGGGGATGAAACGGAATTTGTTAACAGATAAGCATCAATTGTGTACAGGAGATATTTGTTGACAGATTTCTCCTGTTCAATTGACGTCACGCTTAACAACACAGAGACCAATTTCCCCCTACGACAGGTATCTCCCATCAGTAAATCTTACGTAAGCATTGCTGTCCAATATATACAGATGACGTAAGCAAATATTTTCCCCCTGAACAGAAGAACAAGCTGCTGACGTAAACATTGCTCTTCCCTTTGAACAGAACACTTGTTGCTGACGTAAAAATTGCTGTTGAACCTGCACAAATCGTTAGCGCACAGACAAATTTATTGCTAAGAGACCTAATATATTTCTAAAATAAGATAACTTAGCGTCTGGCAGAGGTTTGGTGAAGATGTCAGCAACTTGTTGCTCCGTCGACACGTACTCAAACCGAACGTCCTTCTTTAGCACATGGTCTCTAATAAAATCGTGAGTGATGTCTATGTGCTTGGTTCTTGAGGGAAGCACAGGATTCTGGGTGATAGCTATCGCACTTGTGTTGTCATAGAGAATGAGCGCTTCAGAAGCATCAATGCCATAATCCTTCAACTGATGTTGAATCTAGAGGATCTGAGCGCAACAACTGCCAGCAGCTAAGTACTCTGCCTCAGCAGTTGACGTGGCAATGGATGTTTGCTTCTTACTGAACCAGGAAATCAACCGATCTCCCAAGAATTGACAAGTTCCACTTGTGCTCCTATGATCAATCCTGCATCCTGCGTAATCTGCATCACTGTAATCGATTATTTGAAAGCCTGAGTCTTTGGGATACCAAAGACCCACGTTGGAAGTACCCTTTAAAAACTTAAGGATTCTCTTAACAGCAATATAATGTGATTGTTTTGGCTCTGCCTGGAATATAGCACACATACAGACAGCAAACATGATGTCTGGTCTGCTAGCAGTTAGGTAAAGCAAAGAGCCTATAATGAATCGATACAAAGATACCTCTATGGCAATTCCAGCTTCATCTTTGTCCATCTTGATTGAAGAGCTCATAGGAGTTGCTGCTGCTGAACAGTTTTGGCTCTGCCTGGAATATAGCACACATACAGACAGCAAACATGATGTCTGGTCTGCTAGCAGTTAGGTAAAGCAAAGAGCCTATAATGAATCGATACAAAGATACCTCTATGGCAATTCCAGCTTCATATTTGTCCATCTTGATTGAAGAGCTCATAGGAGTTGCTGCTGCTGAACAATTATCCATGCCAAACTTTTTCAGCAATTCTTTCGTGTATTTCGCATGGTTAATGAAAATGCCATTCTCCAGCTGGCGAACTTGTAAGCCCAGAAAGAATGTTAGCTCCCCCATCATGCTCATCTCGAATTTGTCCTGCATAAGCTTAGAGAATTTCTTGCACAGTTTGGGGTTAGTTGACCCAAATATTATGTCATCAACATAAATTTGAACTAATAAGATATGGTCATTTTTAACAAATTTAAACAGTGTTTTATCTACTGTGCCTATTGTGAATTCATGCTCTATGAGGAATTTAGCCAGTGTATCATACCAAGCTATGGGTGCTTGCTTCAACCCATATAGAGCTTTATCCAGCTTATAAACATAATCTGGATGTGCAAGATTAACGAAGCCAGGAGGTTGTGCAACATACACTTCCTCTGTTAAGACACCATTAAGAAAGGCACTCTTAACATCCATCTGGAAGACTTTGAAGTCTTTATATGCAGCATATGCTAAGAACATGCGGATGGCTTCTAACCTAGCTACTGGTGCGAAAGTCTCATCAAAGTCTATTCCTTCCATTTGTCTAAATCCTTGCGCTACCAGCCTAGCCTTATTTCTTGTTACTATGCCATATTCATTCAGTTTGTTCCTAAAAACCCACGAGTTCCTATCACTGAATGATTAGTTTGTCTAGGTACAAGTGTCCAAACATTATTACGCTTAAACTGATTAAGTTCTTTCTGCATAGCATATATCCAACTTGGGTCAGCTAAGGCTTCATCAATTATCTTAGGTTCTATATGCGAGAGAAATGCAGCATCAAAATGATCATGAGATAGCTGGCCTCGTGTGCGAACAGGAGATTCGAAAATACCTATGACTTGCTCGGGTGGATGATTTCTATTCCACCGAAGATCATGTCCGATGGGATTTGCTACTTGTTCCCCCTGTGTTGTTGACTGGATAGAAATGTTTGGATCTTCTGACACTAATTGATGATTTTCATTTGTATCTTGTGCATCAGATTCCAACTGTGATACTTGTTGTTCTGTGTGAGTGCTATTGTAAGCTTTGTCATCAACAACTGTTGGTATATTTGACACTATTGCGTCAGTTGTTGGTGTATGAGTAATGGAATCTGTTTGCGCAATGTCTGATGTAGCAATATCTGTTGGAGCAGCATTTGTTTGAGCGTTGATTGCTTCTGCCCTAGCTACCGTCAGATCTTGTTGAACAATAGTGTGTTGTGTGTCCACTGTTGTTTGTGCTTCAACTGAATATCTTGGTGGTGACATGTCATCATCAGATTCTTCAAGACTCGTTGATTCCAGACGTGTGCACAAGTCGTGTAAGCTTGCTGCTGAATCAGATTTGAAGCTTGTCTCATCGAACACAACATGAGCAGATTCTTCAACAGTTAAACTCTTGATGTTGAACACACGATAAGCCTTGCTGATAGCAGAGTAACCTAAAAATATTCCTGCATCAGATTTAGGTTCAAACGCTGTTAGATGCTTTTTGCCATTGTTGTGAACGAAACATCTGTTGGTGAACCACGGCGGATCCGGATCACGCCTCCCGGCGAGGCAGCGGAAGAACAAAATTTGGGC
>KV006572.1:162829-180058 GCA_001598015.1 Dorcoceras hygrometricum
TATTGGCTTCGGAGAAGCTCCTCTATACGATAGAGAAGTCGCCTCCAGAGGAAACCCCTGCCGATATCAGCCCTGAGGAGCTGATCACGCTTAACCAATGGCGGGACGATGAGGTTAAAGCTCGATGCTATGTGATGGCATCGATGTCCATGGAAATGCAACGGCGCTTTGAGAAGAAAAAGTATGCCTCTGCCATACTCTTTCATCTCAAGGAACTGTACGGGGAGAACTCTCGACATGAGAGGTTCACGGCTGTCAAGGAGCTGATGACGAGCCGCATGCGCGATGGGACTTCGGTCCGCGAGCATGGGGTTCGTATGATTGGGCTCGTTGAAAAGCTGTCGGGCCTTGATATCGCACTTCCACATGAGCTGTCTGTGGATGTACTTCTCCTCTCGCTACCCGCTGCATTTGACCCCTTTGTGGTCAACTTCAACATGAACAAGCTGGAGGCCACCCTTGAAGAGGTGGTTAACATACTTGTAGTGTTTGAGGGGACTATAAAGAAGGACAAACCCGTCCTCCTTCTGGGTTCTTCTTCCTCTGCGAAGAAGGGGCCCAGACGCAAGAGCAAGAAGCGTTCTGCTCCTGCGAAAGAGGAAAAGTCTGCCAAGAAGCCAAAGTCAAAGGATTCTAAGCCAAACAAGAGCGAGGACGTTTGCCACCACTGCCACAAGGCTGGGCATTGGAGGAGGAACTGCAAGGAGTACCTCGAGCAGTTGCGAACTGGGAAAGGTATGTTCTATATTGAAATATATATGTCTCTTAATTCAACTTCTTGGGTACTTGATACCGGATGTGGATCTCATATCTGCAATGATTTGCAGGTGATGACAAGAAGTCGACGTCTTAGAGAGGGTGAGACCCACTTGAGGCTTGGCAATGGAGCAAGGGTTGCTGCAGTAGCTATAGGAGATATTTACTTATTTCTGTCTTCAAATTTTAAGTTGTTGTTACGAGACGTTTTATTTGTTCCTGAATTAATTAAAAACATTATTTCTATTCCTATGCTTGATAGAGATGGATATTCTTGTATGTTTGCTAATTTGATTTGCAATATTTACAAGAATGAATGTTTAATTGGAATTGGGGAACGTGAAAACGATTTATACACCTTAAAATTAAAAGACGTTCCAACTCGCGATGTCGAAGCACATACAACAACGATTAAAAGGAAACACGATAACTTGAACCCAGCACAACTTTGGCACGCCAGGCTAGGTCACATTTCCCTAAGTAGGATGAACAAGTTAGTTAGGAGTGATCTGTTTGATTTGTCAGACATCAACTCCCTACCGACTTGTGAATCTTGTCTTAAAGGAAAGATGACCAAGCAACCCTTCAAGGGCAAGGGGAGCGTGTCCAAGGCCTATTGGATTTGATCCATACTGATGTGTGCAGCCCGTTTAGTGTTGGTACTAAATATGGTCACACATACTTCATCACCTTTACCGATGATGACTCTAGGTACGGGTACTTGTACTTGATGAAGTACAAGTCTGAGTCCTTCGAAAGGTTCAAGGAATTCAAGGCTGAAGTAGAAAATCAGTTAGGCAAAAGTATTAAGGCACTTCGATCTGATCGAGGTGGTGAATACTTAAGTACTGAGTTTCAAGACTATCTGAAAGAGAATGGGATTCTCTCACAGTGGACCCCTCCGGTCACACCACAGCTCAATGGTGTAGCGGAGCGTCGTAATCGGACCTTGTTGGACATGGTTCGATCTATGATGAGCTTCACTGAACTTCCTACCTCATTTTGCACTGGGGTTCTGAAAAATGGTTTTTCAGATCATATTGTTCAGTTTCGGAAACTGAGTCGATCCGTCCGATCTGATCGGCGATCGGAGTTACGATGAAGTCTCGGAGATGGGGATGAACGGAATGTTCACCCGTTGGACCCGGGCCCGTTGGGCCGGATCCAAGTTGAGGGGCAAAACGGTCATTTTGCACTGGGGTTCTGAAAAATGGTTTTTCAGATCATATTATTCAGTTTCGGAAACTGAGTCGATCCGTCCGATCTGATCGGCGATCGGAGTTACGATGAAGTCTCGGTGATGGGGATGAACGGAATGTTCACCCGTTGGACCCGGGCCCGTTGGGCCGGATCCAAACCCATCTTTAATTCTATTTAATTAGAATTAACCCTAGACTTCACAACACACTTAAGCAAACCATAACCCTAAGCCTCTTGGCCGCCGCCCCCCTCTCCTCTCTACAAGCCGCCGCCGCCGCCGTGCACCGCCGCCGCCGCCTCTTCTTCGCCGAAAAATTGGTTCCGGCCAATTCGACGAGGAGAATCCATCCGCGCAGATCTCGTCAGGCCTTCTAGTGCAGGCTGACGAAGGAGTGTCGAATCTGATCGTGGACCTGATTGGCGTTATCTACCGCAATCTACCGTGAAGAGCCGGCGTTATTGTAATTTCGGTTGGAGCCAGGCACAAGTGCCAACAAGGTATTCCTATTAAACACCCTATGAATGTCATATATTGTTTTTGTATTACTCGTATTGATTGTCTCCTGGCTGTTTATTTTCTGTTCTTCCGCTGCCTTGCCGGGGGGCGTGATCCGGATCCCAACATCATTATCTTCAATGGCCCTTTAGTGATAACAGTCCACATTTCTTCATCCATAGCTGCCAGATGCGCTTGCATGCGTATCTTCCAGTGGTCATAATCTTCTCTGGAAAACAGAGGAATCTTGTTTTGAGAAGTAGACACATTGATATAAAATAACACACAAACAAATAATGTTCAATAACTGAGAAGCGCCTGCTCTGATACCAATTGATGGTCCCAAAAATAGGATCAAAACAAGTACAGGAGTTCAGAAGGGGGGTTGAATGAACTCCTTCAATTTTCTATTTCAAATTCTTTTCAAAACGTTTTACACGCGCTGCTTAACTCAAGTCCGAGTTACCAAACTTGAGGTATCTCAGTTATGTGCAAATCTCTCGGCTAACTAAAAAGTGCGGAATGAAGCCGATAAATTTGTGAACAGTAGATAATAAATAAATGCATAAATGTAAAGAGATAAAGGGACAGAGTTTGTTTCTGGAAGTTCGGATATAAATATCCTACGTCTCCCCTTCTTCCTTTTTCAGGAAGGATACACTAGAAAATTTGATGTACACAGTCCTTCTGCAGACAACTAGTCACCGAGCCTCGCTCAAGGTGAACTCCTAGCAACTCCCCAAACTTCCACGCAGACGCAGCTGCTGGTTTACAATTCTTAGCAACATTTCAAACGACTTTTTGAGAAGCCCGTTAGTTACAGACTCAACTAAATATAACAATGAATACAAGTTCTGTGAGACTGTAAAACCCTCTGATTTCTTATACAATGAAATCGATTCAACAATGGTGAATCAGAGGATGACTCGAAGATATTTTTCTATGAAGATCAACGGTATATTTCTTCGAGTGTTTTAGCTTTTGTGATAGTGACTTCAAATTAATGAAAGCCCAGAAAGAAATTTGGCAGAGTTTCAGCAATAGCAAAGACGAGAGTTCTTCTTCAATTCAAAACTTCTGCTATTTATACTCTTCGCTCAACGATCGATTAATTCTGATAAGGCAACGAAATCCTTTTTGAAATACTGACAATCGTACGTCGTCAATTCTGCTCCACTACATGGTAACATATAATTTCCATATATGTGCAATCCCGTTGTAACGACCTCTGCCAATGTGTACTATTTACCCAGAAATAGTACCAATCTTGTCTCCTTAATTCCAGGCAATTGTACGATTCTGTTATGGCCATCGATCTTTTCCAATATGAGTATTTGATCGAATTTGAATCAGCTTAACTCTTGCGCCTGAAATCGTTTCTGTTGGCAGATATATTTTTCTTGAAGACGATTGAACTGTAACTATCTGTCGTGGTAAACAGATCTGATCATTTGCAAATTCAGAAAGGCTGACGTCATCATATCTGTTATACAACCACTGTAGCTGACGTCATCATATCTGTTATACAACCACTGTAGCTATATCTGATGGTGACGTCATGGTATCTGATAGTTCTACTATGCTCATATCTGTTGACAACATCGTTCACTTGTACTATTCCTATAACAAACACTGTTGCGTTATCTGATGTCAGCAAACATTACTTGCACTGTTTCGATATCTGTTGGCAGAAATCTTCCCTGATACAATAACGATGTCAGTTGGTAGATATCTTCGCTAATACAATCTTCAAAATCTGTTTTCAGCAACCATTACTGATCCAATAGCGATATCTGTCGACAGCAACAAACATTCTCAAAACACTTCCAACAGTAGATACCTGACCCGATAACCCGAATACCTAATCCGATAACCCAAAAGTCTCAGAACCCGAATCAAATCAACTCTGTAACCTGGTAACAAATCTCAAAGCCAAACCGATAACTGTTGTCAGCAACTTGATATCTTATGAAAAGATTATTCTATTATCTTCATTAAGTCCAAATCTTGTCTTATTTTTGTTATCACCAAAACTATAATTTTTATCCTAACAGCAACACTTAGTATATAAATCCTCGAATCACTACTGTTCTAAGCAATTCAGATCTCTGCTTATACTAAGGCAGAAGCCCTCTCAATGCTGACTCCAGCTTTCGCCCTCAACTGGATATGCTGATATGGTTCAGGTGTCTAAACAAGTTACTAACTCCACAGCAAACGACGTCGCACCAACTAATCAAAACGACGTAGCATAGCTTTCACAGTTGAAACAGATCTCTCGCTAGCAAAATCTGAACAGATCTCTCTCCTTCGCTAGCAACATCTGAATAGCGTTAACAACCAGCAGTAAACTCAGATGTGTTGACCAACACGTGGCACCTTCTCGCACCTGCGCGCGCTAATGCTAACAGCTTCTTCTCGCTACCCTCTCACATCTGCGTTGACTAGCGTTGACATCTGCACACGCTACTACTGAACTCCAAATTCGACGCAGATCTCACTCGATCACCATTCTCATTGCTGATCACTCTACGTCTAAATCTGAGCACCCAGAACACATATTTTCCGTGACAAAGCTTAATCCAAAAGCTGCTTAACTATTAAATCTCACTTAACAGATTTCTAGTCCTCATACTCTCCCCCACTAGAAATCGATTTCGTCCTCGAAATCAGTAAAGATATCGAATAAAAATCACAACAGAAGATGGCTTAATCACACAGTATACTAGACACCATTCCTAATATACTCATGCCATACTGCCTAGTACAACTGAATACTAAACAGAATCTTAATTCAGCACCAAAATCACTTAAATCACGAATCATTCAAGCTAGAAGGTTACCTGGATTGCTACAGTCATAGCTCAAACAGATGAGGTCACTCTTGTCTCATCTTTTCCTCAACTTCCCAGGTAGCTTCTTCACGCCCGTGCTTGCTCCATTGGACCATCACCAATGGTATCACCTTATTCCTCAACTGCTTCTCCTTCCTGTCCAGAATATGAACTGGATATTCAACATAGCTCAGGGTCTGGTCAAGCTCTACTTCATCAGTCCTCAACACATGGGATGGATCTGGCTCATATTTTCTCAACATTGACACATGAAAAACATCATGCATCGCTGCTAACTCATCAGGCAGCTTCAATCTATAAGCCAACTGTCCAATCCGCTCAACAATCTCAAAGGGACCAACGAATCTAGGAGCTAACTTACCCTTAAATCTGAATCTCATAACACTCTTGAAATGAGAAATCTTGAGAAATACCCGATCGCCAACCTCAAATTCTAATGGTATGCGTCGCATATTAGCATAGCTAGCATAACGGTCTTGTGCAGGTTTCATCCTACTCCGAATCAAATCAATCTGATCTTTCATATGCTGCACAAACTCAGGAGTAGAAAGTTGTCTCTCACCAACCTCTTCCCAGCAGATCGGTGATCTACACTTTCGACCATACAATGCTTCAAACGGATACATTCCTATAGTCACTTGGTAGCTGTTGTTATAAGAAAACTCAACTAAGGACAAGGCATCCTGCCAGCCACCACTGAAATCCAACACAACTGCACGCAGCATATCTTCTAAAGTCTGAATGGTCCTCTCAGATTGGCCATCTGTCTGGGGGTGGTACGCCGTACTCATAGCCAATCTCGAACGCGTTGCTGCTTGCAAACTCTTCCAAAATCGAGAGGTGAATCTCGGATCTCTATCTGACACTATCTAAACAGGCACTCCATGCAATCTAACCACATGGTCGACGTACAACTTCGCCATTTTCTTCATCGAGCACCACACATCATAGGGAATGAAATGGGCTGACTTTGAAAGTCTATCAACCACCACCCAAATCGCATCACATCCCCTATTCAATCGAGGTAGATGAGTCACAAAATCCATGGCGATGTGCTCCCAATTCAATTGAGGCACTTCAAACTCTGCAACAATCCACCAGGTCTTATTCTCTCAGCCTTGACCTGCTGGCAATTCAAACATCGAGCAACAAAACCTGAAATGTCGCTCTTCATGCCTTCCCACCAGTAGTGAGACTTCAGAGCATGGTACATCTTCTTCTCCCCCGGATGTACGCTATATCGACTGCAATGTGTCAGAATAGTCTCTTTCAAATCAATCAAGTTCGGAACCACTAATCTACCACGAAATCTCAGACACCCATCAGAAGTAACATTGAAATATTCAGACTGACCATTCTGGGCCCTAATCCTCAACTCATGGATATACGGATCAGTCATCTGCGCCTCTCTGATGTCAATCACAATCTGTGGTTCAAACTGAATCGAAGAAACTACGAAGTACTGATCACTTGACTGGTATCGCCAACCAGAAGTACTCAACTGCTCGTGGACTCTCGAGATACTCAAGGATGTTAGCATCGCAGGCTGGGCTTTCCTACTCAAAGCATCGGCTACCAAGTTCATCCGCCCAGGCTGATACTGTATCTCGCAATCAAAATCCTTAAGCAACTCCATCCAACGACTTTGCTTCATATTCAAATCCGACTGGGTGAAGATATACTTCAAACTCTTGTGGTCGGTGTACCCCACAAACTCCTCACCACACAGATAATGTCGCCATATCTTCAAGGCAAACACAATCGCAGCCAACTCTTGATCATGAACGGGGTATCTCGTCTCATGAGGCTTCAACTGTCGAGACGCATATGCAATCATATACCCGTTCTGCATCAAAACACATCCCAAACCACTCAGAGAAGCATTAGAGCAAACAACAAAACCTCCAGAACCCAAAGGCAAGGCCAAAACAAGAGCAGTAGTCAACTTCTCCTTCAGCATCTGAAAACTCGACTCACACTCATCAGTGTAAACAAAATTCCTATCCTTCTGGGTCAACTGAGTCATCGGCCTGGCTATCAAAGAGAACTTCTCAATGAACGCCTATAATAGCCAGCAATTCCCAAGAAACTACGAACCTCGGAAACATTCCTAGGTCGCTCCCAGTTAAGAACTGCTTTGACCTTACTAGGACCCATAGAAATTCCTTGCGCTGAAATCACATGACCCAAGAAGATAACTCTGTCTAGCCAAAATTCACACTTGCTGAACTTGGCATACAATTGTGAGTCTCTCAGTCTCTGCAACACTAGCCTCAAGTGCTCTTTATGCTCTTTGAAAATCCTCGAATACACCAAGATGTCATCTATGAAGACAATCACGAATCGATCGATGTACTCGCTAAAGACGCGATTCATCAAATCCATGAACACAGCAGGAGAATTCGTCAATCCAAACGGCATCACAAGAAACTCATAATGCCTGTATCTCGTCGGAAAGTTGTCTTCGGTACATCAGCGTCTCTAATCCGCAACTGGTGATAGCTAGAGCGTAAATTAATTTTCGAGTACACGGTCGATACTTGAAACTGATCGAACAAGTCATCAATCCTCGGCAAAAGATACTTGTTCTTCACTGTCGCTTTGTTCAACTGCCGAAAATCAACGCACATCCTCATAGATCCATCTTTCTTCTTCAGAAACAGAATCGGAGCTGTCAGGCCTCGTGCACAATGCAGAGTCAAAACACGCAAAACATGGCGGAAGAACTTAAAAAGTGGCTAAAAATTTTTCGCTTTTGGCCTGACGAAGAAAACATAATTTAAAATACTGTCATACTCAAAATAATCCCAGTTAACACAAAATCAAAATAACATAGTATCATTATAACGAATACAACACTGCCCAACGGCCAAATACAATAGCTGAAAAGCACAAATCACAGACAGACTAATAACTATATAAACCTAAGCACCACCCGGGACATCCCACCCGCGGCGATACCGGTGCAATAGATACTATACATAACTGGGACACTCTAAATACCTCATGGGGCATCTCCAGCTGGATCATCTCCACGACCATCGGAACAACCTGGAAAACCTGAACAACAAGTAGGAAAACAAAACAAACCAGCCCCAGAGGGACATGGGGTAAAACCCCAGTACGAAGAGCAGCATAAAACATCAAAATGATATAGCATGCAATGTATCATGTCGTGCAAATTCATGAGCGGTACGAAGAATCAGTATTAACAATCGGAAGGCCAAACAAAACGGTAACAACATCAATGTGACACATCACCGAGTCTCGAAAGCTACCCGATCGCACCCAGTGGAAAATAGAGTGGCTCATCACCGCACCTGCGCGGAAACCACCCGCCAGGTCCCACGGAATTTCAAGTAGACACCACCACCCACCAACCTCTATCCAGTTCACTGCAACTGAGGACTGGGAACAACTCAACCAACATCCTACAGCTGCTGCAACTGAGGACTGGGAACAACTCGAACCAACATCCTCCAGCTGCACTCAATCGTGGTTACGAAAGCTACCCGATCGCACCCAGTGGAAAATAGAGTGGCTCATCACCGCACCTGCGCGGAAACCACCCGCCAGGTCCCACGGAATTTCAAGTAGACACCACCACCCACCAACCTCTATCCAGTTCACTGCAACTGAGGACTGGGAACAACTCAACCAACATCCTCCAGCTGCTGCAACTGAGGACTGGGAACAACTCAACCAACATCCTCCAGCTGCACTCAATCGTGGTTATGCAACACCGCACCACACCACGAGGAAAGAGCTCCAACCGAGCAACATATCATGGCTAACAAAGGAACCATTGGCTCAATATGCTATGCAGATGCAGTAACATGCTTAACATGATGCATGTACGTGTAATGCCAGAAAACACAACAAAGGCATTCGAATAATCACATGCATAGCAACTCAACAGATCACCAAACAGCAGGTAATAGACCAGATAGATCAGCCAATAGACATGCATAACATACACAGCTTGCCTCTACACAAACACTCGGCACAGCTATATAACACATAATGCATCATCATGCCTATCTCAAAGCTGTAATACAAGCTCGATTCGTACCTCTACACGGCAACTACCTCACACAGATTCCTCCAAAGCACGGTACCAACTACCTGCTCGACTACGATACCTCACAGCTCACTGCAGACTCACAAGTCTGCCCGAAAGCTCGAATCTGCTATGGCACCTGGAGAAACAACTCAAAAACTGAATTTCCAAACATCACTGTCTACGGCCAGGAACGGAAGCGTGGTTCTACAAGTCTACGCAGGCTAAACTAACTAGAATCATCTGAAAACTAGTCGAAAACACTCACCTAAGAGTCCAGAAGAACCAACGGACGCTCGGGTTAGATCTCACGAAAAGCGTAGAACATCCAGATTCTGCGCACTTCTCTCCAACGTCGACTTTGATCTCCTAGCTAGCAGCAATCGAAAGAGGAACTCAAGAGGAGTCCAGCGCCACCCTTCTCGTTCCAAACGACGACGAGAAATGGCATAAATCTACGGGATTAGGCTACGGTGAACAGTAAGGGTTTCAAGTATATCGGGGAAGAACAGAGGAAATATCGGGGAAAAATATGCTAAGTGTTTTGCAAACACTGATTTATATAAATATCTCCTCGGCCAAAATTACTGTACAAGTCAAACGCAGCTAAAACAGATCTCTAAAATAGATCCCATCGCTGAGGAACAAAATCACAAATCCGAAACCATCACTCACGGTAACACGCGCACAATTTAAACAAAACGACAGCGTATCAACGAAATAGATCTCTGGGCTCGCAACAGGTACTAACAACGCTCGGCAAAACCGATCAACGCAAAGCGTTGACATCCGATTCACCACCAACCAGATTCCACAACCACGCGCGCTAACAACATTCAAAACCCCAAACGACGTCACTTCAATACCACGGAGAAATCTGGAAAATAAAAGCGCTAAGGAAACACGCTTCACACACTACAACGATCGCTACAGGAGAGTTGACCAGCGTTGACGTCTGGACGCTAAGTCCCGCGAACCAGATCTCTCCAACAAGCTCTAAACCAGCGATTAAATCCAAAACTACGTCGCACAACACC
This sequence comes from Dorcoceras hygrometricum, assembly GCA_001598015.1. Lineage (NCBI taxonomy): Eukaryota > Viridiplantae > Streptophyta > Magnoliopsida > Lamiales > Gesneriaceae > Dorcoceras > Dorcoceras hygrometricum. Next base: position 173,234 of record KV006572.1, read on the forward strand.
AAGGTGAAATCTGGACGCTAATAACAAACACTGGAGAAATCTGAAACACTAAGCGCTAAACGCTGCGTTGCAAAACAGATCTCACAAACACGCCCAACCTAAACGACAGCATTTTGTTTTCCTCACACTACACCCCAAATCAAACACCAGCGACCAGATCTCTTCACAAACCAAACAGATCTAACCTATGAACAGTACAAAAATACGCGCTAACAGACTTCAGTACACTAGCTATAACAGATTTCTCACAACAAATCCATCAATTGGTCTCCAAATTCAAATGGATTTCACACAATGAAAACCCGTAACTCAAAGCACAACATCTCTAGGAGAACTCTTAAAATTACCAATCAGACTTCACCAAAATACTGAGATCTGAATTTCGAAAATACTCAAATTTTACAAAATTGTTCCAACCATGCAACCTGACCCAGAAACACATTCAAAGCCTTCCAACTGAAAGCTGAACAACCAGATTTGTCCACGCACAAATCTGAATTCTTAAAATCCAATTAACTCTACCAATTAATCATATTCGAATTTCCAGATCTCACAGGAGCTCCCCAAGGCGACATACTCGGTCTAATGAAGCCTTTCTCAAGAAGATCTCTCAACTGATCCTTGAGTTCTTTCAACTCTGCTGGCGCCAACCAATACGGAGCTCTATAAATCGGGGCTGTACCCGGCACCAACTCAATACTGAAGTCCGTCTCTCGTCTCAGAGGGAATCCAGGAATCTCGTCTGGAAACACATCTGGAAACTCTTGAGCAATCGGAACATCGCTCAACTTCACTCTCGATTCACGGGAAACATCTAGGGCATAGATCATAAACCCTGAATTCTCTAGCGACAACAAACTAAACATCTCCATGGCTGACAACATAGGAATCTTAGGTAGCGAATCAGCACCGTAGAACTCCCATTTCTCTCCAGATCGAGGCATAAACCTCACCGCACCATGGAAACAATCAACGGTCGCTCTATTCTCAGTCAGCACATCCATACCCAAAATGCAATCAAAATCCCTAATTCCCAAAACAATCAGATGAGTCATCAAAACATGCTCATCAAATCTAATCAGACAATCCAACACCACCTCTCGGGACAACAGACTCACACCAACAGGGTTGGACACGGAGACAACATCACACAGTGGGGAAGAACTCAACCCACGCTCATACACAAACAAGTCAGAAATGAAGGAGTGTGATGCTCTAGTGTCAATCAAAACTCGTGCAGGAAAATCAAAGATAAATCATGTACCTTGAATCACTCCCGTAGGTATCTCATCGGCTTGCTCTCTCGTCAAGGCATTCGCCTGAGCCTACTGCGGTCCTGGAAACTGAGGTCTCGAAGGTACTCCAAACCTAGAAGGCTCACGAGGTTGGAATCCCGAGCGTTGGGACGGAACAAAAGGTTGCCGTCACTGCGAAGAACCACCAGCGGAACCTTGCTGCGAATGACCCAAAGACTGCCCTCCCATCAAAGGACACGCTCTAGCAAAATGTCCCGGTTGACCACAAAGATGACAAAGACCTCGAACTCCACGACACTGCGAAGTCTCATGCTTACCTCCGCACTGTCCACAAAACATACCACCAGAACTACTGCCAACAGAGCTCACTGAACCAGAGGAACTCGAATTCGCCTTCTTCTTAAACTATTTGCCTCGTGGCTTGAACCTCTAACGACTCGATTGCTGCGACCCCTGAGGAGACTGAAACGATTGCGACAAATCTTGCACCAGTTGAAAAGTGCGCCCCACCGACGGCTGAACCGGAGCCTGTGCCTCCAACAAACTCTCCTCAATATCTACAGGCCTATCCACGACCTCAGCATAAGTCACAGGTGAACCATACAGCACCATCCGAAACAAATCAGGGCTCAAACCCTTCAGAAACTTATTCCTCTTAGTCCTCTCCTGGTTAGCTACATGGGGAACGTACATCAAAAGAAGGGATATTTGCTGAATGCCCTCATCACTATCCGAGGCCATAGACTCCCCAGCGGAACGTCTAGCAGTCCTACCTATACCTCTCCTCGGCGGCATCTAAACAAATCTCAAGGTAAGAACTAACAATAGATAATCATAGAGACATGTAAAATAATCACATAAGCCACAGAGTCAATAAAAATCAAATCCAAACTCTGTGCCTAGACTCGAGTGTGATCAAAGGAAAACGAGCTTATCGCAGTTTAAGCTCTGATACCAAAAGTGTCAGGTCCTGTGCTAATTAACAAGGATTAATAGCACAATTAATCACATAAACGCGGAAGCATAAAATAGGGCTAAAAATTTTCGAAATAAAGTTTGGCCTGAACCAAGTCATATCTTCAAAATAGTCATAACCAAAATACGAGTTAAATCAAAACTCATACAACAACAGGTAATCACAACTCAATTCAACAACGATTCCCCAGAATACATATAACCTCAGGGCATCCCCTGGATCAATACATAATAAAATAACAATAGTAACTGGGACTCAAGGAAATGGGGATCGACCAGCTGGGGTTCCAGTCTGTCCAGCTTGGTTACCTGAAGATCCTGCAAATGAGCAACGTAGACCCAAACAACACAAAAGCAGGAAAATAATACGAGGTCAAGCCTCATACGAATGAGCACTAAAATAACAACAAATCATAAACATGAAGTATTCCAAGTCATGAATACATGTGGCTGTCAAAGAACATCGGTCATCAAGGCCTGCTAATCAGATGGCAGTAAATCTCAATCGAGCCTCTATACCCGCACAGTGTATCAACCGAGGAAATCATCGGTCCGTGATCATCAGGCCCGTCAGCCATCACAGCTCGTTGGTTTTCAGACACAACCAATCAGTCGGTCACCACTCCGATAATAGATGTTGTACCTTTCAGGCATGACACATCTGTCTGCCGGTCACAACGTGGCTCTATCTCAGGTTCTCAATCGATCGAAGGCTCAATATGTATGCATGAATTCCATGATATTCAAATCTGATTTCCATCATGCATAAATTTCGTAAACAGATAATAACAATTCAATCAAGTTGTCACGTAATTCACTGAAATCTCATAGCACAGAAATCATGCCTCAAAATACTAGCACGCTATGTCTAAAATGTTAACAAAATCTCAACTCGTACCTTCAATTCTCAAATTCTTCCTCAACAGAACTTACTCAGGCACGGCAATTTCAGCCTGCTCCAAATTGCTCCCACGTTGGTCACGTCCAACACAGCAGGGACTTCCCTGCAGCTCAAATCTGTTAAGGAAATCTCATATCTTTGTTCACAGCTGCATTTCTCAAGCTTAATACCTACGGTCAGAACTCATATCTGGTTCTACCTAGCAAAGAAGCTTCTAACAGGCAGAACTAAACTTAAAACAGCAAGGAACACTTACCCAGAAGCTCACATTCACAGGAGAACGCTCTACTCAACTGTCGCGAAAACACACCAACTCACATCTTCTTCACGTTTCCTTTCCAACGTCGAACCGGGCTTCCTAACTGGCATTAATTGGAAGAGCTACTCAAGACGAGCTAAGCGCCACCAATATCGCTCCAAACAAAGGCGGAAATCGACGGTAATCTACTGGAGAAGGGTTCGAATGAACAGTAACTATCGAGGGTTTACTGGAGAAAACGATGAGGAATATCAGGTTCAAAATACGCTAAGTGTTGAGAAACACTTGGTATATAAATCCTCGAATCACTACTGTTCTAAGAAATTCAGATCTCTGCTTATACTAAGGCAGAAGCCCTCTCAATGCTGACTCCAGCTTTCGCCCTCAACTGGCTATGCTGATATGGTTCAGGTGTCTAAACAAGTTACTAACTCCACAGCAAACGACGTCGCACCAACTAATCAAAACGACGTAGCATAGCTTCCACAGTTGAAACAGATCTCTCGCTAGCAACATCTGAACAGATCTCTCTCCTTCGCTAGCAACATATGAATAGCTTTAACAACCAGCAGTCAACTCAGATGTGTTGACCAACACGTGGCACCTTCTCGCACCTGCACGCGCTAACGCTAACAGCTGCTTCTCGCTACCCTCTCACATCTGCGTTGACTAGCGTTGACATCTGTACACGCTACTACTGAACTCCAAATTCGACGCAGATCTCGCTCGATCACCATTCTCAATGCTGATCACTCTACGTCTAAATCTGAGCACCCAGAACACACAATTTCCGTGACAAAGCTTAATCCAAAAGCTGCTTAACTATTAAATCTCACTTAACAGATTTCTAGTCCTCATACTCTCCCCCACTAGAAATAGATTTCGTCCTCTAATTCAGTTAAGTTATCGAATCAAAATCACAACAGAAGATTGCTTAATAACGACACAGTATACTAGACACCATTCCTAATATACTCATGCCATACTGCCTAGTACAACTGAATACTAAACAGAATATTAATTCAGCAACAAAATCACTTAAATCACGAATCATTCAAGCTAGAAGGTTGCCTGGATTGCTACAGTCATAGCTCAAACATATGAGGCCACTCTTGTCTCATCTTTTCCTCAACTTCCCAGCTAGCTTCTTCACTCCCGTGCTTGCTCCATTGGACCATCACCAATGGTATCACCTTATTCCTCAACTGCTTCTCCTTCCTGTCCAGAATCTGCACTGGATATTCAACATAGCTCAGGGTCTGGTCAAGCTCTACTTCATCAGTCCTCAACACATGAGATGGATCTGGCTCATATTTTCTCAACATTGACACATGAAAAACATCATGCATCGCTGCTAACTCATCAGGCAGCTTCAATCTATAAGCCAATTGTCCAATCCGCTCAACAATCTCAAAGGGACCAACGAATCTAAGAGCTAACTTACCCTTAAATCTGAATCTCATAACACTCTTGAAAGGAGAAATCTTGAGAAATGCCCGATCGCCAACCTCAAATTCTAATGGTCTGCGTCGCTTATTAGCATAGCTAGCATAACGGTCTTGTTCAACTTTCATCCTATTCGGAATCAAATCAATCTGATCTTTCATATGATGCACAGACTCAGAAGTACAAAGCTGTCTCTCACCAACCTCTTCCCAGCAGATCGGTGATTTACACTTTCGACCATACATTGCTTCAAACGGATCCATTCCTATAGTCACTTGGTAGATGTTGTTATAAGAAAACTCAACTAAGGACAAGGCATCCTGCCAGCCATTAGCATAGCTAGCATAACGGTCTTGTTCAACTTTCATCCTATTCCGAATCAAATCAATCTGATCTTTCATATGATGCACAAACTCAGGAGTACAAAGCTGTCTCTCACCAACCTCTTCCCAGCAGATCGGTGATTTACACTTTCGACCATACAATGCTTCAAACGGATCCATTCCTATAGTCACTTGGTAGATGTTGTTATAAGAAAACTCAACTAAGGACAAGGCATCCTGCCAGCCACCACTAAAATCCAACACAACTGCACGCAGCATATCTTCTAAAGTCTGAATGGTCCTCTCAGATTGACCATCTGTCTGGGGGTGGTACGCCGTACTCATAGCCAATCTCGAACGCATTGCTGCTTGCAAACTCTTTCAAAATCGAGTGGTGAATCTCGGATCTCTATCTGACACTATCGAAACAGGCACTCCATGCAATCTAACCACATGGTCGACGTACAACTTCACCATTCTCTTCATCGAGCACCTCACATCATAGGGAATGAAAAGGGCTGACTTTTGAAAGTCTATCAACCACCACCCAAATCGCATCACATCCCCTATTCGATCGAGGTAGATGAGTCACAAAATCCATGGCGATGTGCTCCCAATTCCATTGAGGCACTTCTAAACTCTGCAACAATCCACCAGGTCTCATTCTCTCAGCCTTGACCTGATGGCAATTCAAACATCGAGCAACAAAACCTGAAATGTCTCTCTTCATGCCTTCCCACCAGTAGTGAGACTTAAGAGCATGGTACATCTTCTTCTCCGCCGGATGTACGCTATATCGACTGCAATGCGCTTCATTCATAATAGTCTCTTTCAAATCAATCAAGTTCGGAACCACTAATCTACCACGAAATCTCAAACACCCATCAGAAGTAACAGAGAAATCTTCAGACTAACCATTTTGGGCCCTAATCCTCGACTCATGTATATACGGATCAGTCCTCTGCGCCTCTCTGATGTCAATCACAATCTGTGGTTCAAACTGAATCGAAGAAACTACGAAGTACTGATCACTTGACTGGAATCGCCAACCAGAAGTACTCAACTGCTCATGAACTCTCGAGATACTCAAGGATGTTAGCATCGCAGGCTGGGCTTTCCTACTCAAAGCATCGGCTACCAAGTTCATCCGCCCAGGCTGATACTGTATCTCGCAATCAAAATCCTTAAGCAACTCCATCCGATGACTTTGCCTCATATTCAAATCCGAATGGGTGAAGATATACTTCAAACTCTTGTGGTCGGTGTACACCACAAACTCCTCACCACACAGATAATGTCGCCATATCTTACAGGAAAACACAATCGCAGCCAACTCTAGATCATGAACGGGGCTCAAATATGTTAAGGAAATCTCATATCTGTTAGAGTAGATGCCCAACTAGCCAACTTGTGGCGTGTGGGTTTATAGACTCTTGTATGAAACGATCTTTATATATGATATTCGCATTTATTCATGGCTTTCTTTATTTTCATTATGACTATAATGTTAACAATAGTGTTGGATAAAGACCTAAAATTCACAATAGTATATGTTAGATGTGATAGTGGGTATGACGGCTATCATGAAACACATCTAATAGTCACTGTGCATTCTGAATACGTTCCTAGTCGATTGGGCCGTCAAAATGAGGATAAGGCCGCCCG
>KV006572.1:202237-227591 GCA_001598015.1 Dorcoceras hygrometricum
GCTCGCTTCCAACAGATGTGAAACCCTCAGGCTGCGTCATATAAATCTCTTCCTTAATGTTTCCATTAAGGAACGCAGTTTTCACATCCATTTGCCATATCTCATAGTCGTACCATGCGGCTATGGCTAACAATATTCTAATTGACTTGAACATTGCGACTGGCGATAAGGTTTCATCATAGTCAACACCTTGCCTTTGAGTGTAACCTTTCACGACCATTCGTGCCTTGTAGGTCATTACCTTACCATCAGGCCCAAGTTTCCTCTTGTATACCCATTTGCACCCAATAGGAACAATTCCTTCGGGAGGGTTAACGAGAGTCCAAACTTGGTTAGCATGCATTGAGTCAAACTCATACTGCATTGCTTCAAGCCATAAGTTAGAATCAGCATCGGAAATTGCCTCCTTGAAAGTTCTTGGATCAGATCCAACAACTTGATCACCTTGATCATCTTCAAGGAGAAAACCATATCTCTCAGGAGCCTTAGGAATCCTTTCGGACCTCCTAGGTGTGACCATTTCTGGTACTGTCTCTGTTGGTGCAGGAGACTCACCTGGTACTTCGATTGGATCTCGAACCTCTTCGAGTTCTACTATTCTGCCCTTTCTATCAAGTAGAAATTCCCTTTCCATAAAGGTGGCATTCCTAGAAACAAACACTTTTGTTTCGCTGGGATAGTAGAAGTAGTATCCAATTGAATTCTTTGGATACCCAATGAAGTAGCATAAGATGGATCTCGTATCCAGCTTTTCTCCCACTATCTGCTTCACGTAAGCAGGACATCTCCAAATCCTCATAAATGAGTACTTCAGTGGTTTGCCCATCCATATCTCATATGGAGTCTTATCCACTGCCTTGGTGTGGACATTGTTCAACAACATTACCGTCGTTTCGAGCGCATAGCCCCAAAACGAGGTGGGAAGCTCAGTGAAGCTCATCATAGATCGAACCATGTCCAACAAGGTCCGATTACGACGCTCCGCTACACCATTGAGATGTGGTGTGGCTGGAGGGGTCCACTGTGAGAGAATCCCATTCTCTTTCAGATAGTCTTGACAGCGACTGTTAGATGTGTTTCATGATAGCCGTCATACCCACTATCACATCCAACATACACTTTAGTGCATTCTAGGTCTTTACTCAATAAAATTGTAAATCATCATACACACAATGAAAGTAAAGAATGCCATATAAACAAATGCGAATATCATATATAAAGATTGTAATATACAAGAGTCTATAAACCCACACGCCACAAGTTGGCTAGTTGGGCATCTACTCTAACAGAAATTGACGGCAATCTATCGGAGAAGGGTTCGAATGAACAGTAACTATCGAGGGTTTACTGGAGAAAACGATGAGGAATATCAGGTTCAAAATACGCTAAGTGTTGAGAAACACTTGGTATATAAATCCTCGAATCACTACTGTTCTAAGCAATTCAGATCTCTTCTTATACTAAGGCAGAAGCCCTCTCAATGCTGACTCCAGCCTTCGCCCTCAACTGGCAATGCTGATATGGTTCAGGTGTCTAAACAAGTTACTAATTCCACAGCAAACGACGTCGCACCAACTAATCAAAATGACGTAGCATAGCTTCCACAGTTGAAACAGATCTCTCGCTAGCAACATCTGAACAGATCTCTCTCCTTCTATAGCAACATCTGAATAGCGTTAACAACCAGCAGTCAACTCAGATGTGTTGACCAACATGTGGCACCTTCTCGCACCTGCGCACGCTAACGCTAACAGCTGCTTCTCGCTACCCTATCAGATCTGTGGTGACTAGCGTTGACATCTGTACACGCTACTACTGAACTCCAAATTCGACGCAGATCTCACTCGATCACCATTCTCACTGCTGATCACTCTATGTCTAAATCTGAGCACCCAGAAAGCACAATTTCCATGACAAAGCTTAATCCAAAAGCTGCTTAACTATTAAATCTCGCTTAACAGATTTATAGTCCTCACAGGTACGATGAGCTCATACTAGCAGCTTTGATATAATCATGTTGATATTTTCTGCGTGATTTGAGCTGCTGTGTGGCGTGATCAGCCGTGTATATGTGCTAGCTGAGGTTTTCTAGCTATGCAGATATTGCGGTTCTCTTTTCTAATTGTCTATGTGTTATTTATTACGTTTATGGTGAGCTCAAATCTGTCTTGCATACACGCATATCATATTGAGCCTGATTTAATTGAGGACCGTTCGATTGATATTACCAGTGTGCTGATTCAAACGTTTTGAGATAATGAAATGATTGAGGTGTCGGGTGGCTACCGTATCCTTGACTCCCTGCCGTGAGGTTTGTCGATTTCCCTGAGGTTCGCTTGGTTAGCTCCCACCTCTCAGCTAGCATGAATGACACCGGTGGATTGAGATTGAAAAATTAGATTGCAAGCTACTTACTACATGTGAAGGGCATGGGTAGCACCCATGACTCAACGTGCGTTGTGGCCACTATTGTGAGGTCCGGGGCTCAAAGAGGGCGGGGAGTGATCGCGGTGCCAGAGGTTGAACGGACAATGAGCGGCTCCTGGCAGGCTTCTAGACACGAAGGGGCACATGAATGAACCGATCCCACACCGGAATGAGAGGGATTATGAGACTAGGAAGTTATAAATACAATTGAGGTTAGTTGAGGAAGTTTTATCAGATTTAATTGGTACTACTCATACCAACAAGGTGCATCTTATTTTCGGGATCTCATCACTTAGGAACTCCAAAGTTAAGCGTGCTTGACTTGGGACAATTTTGGGAAGGGTGACCCTCTGGGAAGTGTCTCATGGAGCGTGAGAGTGAGGACAAAAGACGCTGGAAAGACCAGTGTTGGTACAGTGGGGGCAGTCGTTAAATCTGAGGTGTTACAGATGGTATCAGAGCCGACTTCTCCTAGTACGGTGTGGTTCGGGGACGAACCAAGCGGAAGCTGGTGGGCATGTGAATAGATGTAATTGAGGTTAGTTGAGGAAGTATTATCAGATTTAATTGGTACTACTCATACCAACAAGGTGCTTCTTCTTTTCGGGATCTCATCACTTAGGAACTCCAAAGTTAAGCGTGCTTGACTTGGGACAATTTTGGGATGGGTGACCCTCTGGGAAGTTTCTCAGGGAGCATGCGAGTGAGGACAAAACACGCTGGAAAGACCAGTGTTGGTACTGTGGGGGCAGTCGTTAAATCTGAGGTGTTACAACTATTATATTGATTCAATGTCGAGCTTTGGGCGTGGATTGTTGTTGATACCTGATGAGTTTACATGGTACCCATATCATGCATTGCACGCTTGAGATATTGCATGTTTTAGATGTTAGCTGGTTTTATAGAGGCTCTTCGTACTGAGGTTTGACCTCGTTTTATTTCCCTGTTTTTTGGCTGTTTTGGTCCGTGTTGGCCATTGCAGGATCTGCAGGTAATCCAGCTGCACTGTTATGATCGATTTACCCTCTGTTAATGTATAGAAATAATTTTAGTCAATAACCGGCACTTAGAGAGAATAACCAGATCGAGTAAAAGATGCTGGATCCAGCTGGATGCTGAAACCAGATCGCTTTTGTGTATGACAAGCTCGACGCTAAACCAATGCAGTGCAAGAGCCTGGTTCTAGCTGGTCGTCTAAAACCAGCTCAATGAAAGAGCAAGCGATCTGGTTATTTATTATTTGAGCTGCAATAGCTCAGTGTTCTTGAATACTTGTGCACCGAGATACAGATTGAGTAATGAATTTAAATCATGCGGAAATAACTCAAACTGCACTCTTAGATTCGAAAGCATTTTAAACAGTTTTAGACACAATTATAAATGTGCAGTGCGTATGAATGAATGCAGAAAGCAGTAAAGAAATATGCTGATTTGTTTATGAAAGTTCGGAGCAAACTCTCCTATGTCTCCCCTTCTTCCACAATCAGGAAGGATTCCACTAGAAGACTTTGATTGCAGCGTCCCTACGCTACAACCCACTCCGACGACCCTCGTTGAGTAATGAATTTAAATCATGCGGAAATAACTCAAACTGCACTCTTAGATTCGAAAGCAGTTTTTAAACAGTTTTAGACATAATTATAAATGTGCAGTGCGTATGAATGAATGCAGAAAGCAGTAAAGAAATATGCTGATTTGTTTATGAAAGTTCGGAGCAAACTCTCCTATGTCTCCCCTTCTTCCACAATCAGGAAGGATTCCACTAGAAGACTTTGATTGCAGCGTCCCTACGCTACAACCCACTCCGACGACCCTCGGCCGCAATAACTCCTAGCAACACCACTGCACACTAAGCTTGCAAGTTGTGTGTCTAACAACACTTCTTTTACGTCTCAGTGAGAAATGCTACACACACTTCTTTTACGTCTCGGTGCGAAAGACAACCCACATTTCTTTAACGTCTTAGTGCAAAAGACAACTAGACTTGTTTAACTTCTTTGTCCGAAGACTACAATGGAAGTCATTTTATTTGATTCACTCAGCTAATCTAATCAGCTCTCTCAAAGTATATGTGAGTGAATCGTGTGTGAGATTTACAATGTACGTTCAATCTCTTAAGTATTAGATCTCAAACACTGGGAAGTGCTCCTGTGCAAGCTGGTTTTTCATTGTCTTCCTATGTTCAGTGTTGTGTGTTTTTCTGATGTTTACATTTTTGTTTGCACACCACTGTTTTGACTTCGCTCTTCTCAGCACTTTTTTTCATTCAGCTGCTTGTGCTATGATTTATAGCCTATCGTGAAGTTGTCCATTGGACACAAAGTAGTAGACGTTGGTCCTCTGCCACTGTTGTACTTTGCGTCCTTTGTCTTTAAATGCGTTGCAGGCTTTTCTTACTTTAATCACGTGAGCACTGTTCTGAAAAGACCATACAAGCAAGTCGATTTGAATGCCGAACAGTATTTTTCATTTAGCGTTGTAGTCAAATCACCTTGCTCGTAGATTTAATAGCATCTGTTATGCTATCTTAGCTGGTTTATCTTTAACCAGCTTTCCATCTTATTCATGATAGGCTCAATTAGGATCGAAAATAGGCCTAGGAGTTCAGAAGGGGGGTTGAATGAACTCCTTTGAATTTTAATTTTTCAAAACCTTAAAAACGATTTTACAAGCCATCGCTAAACTCAGATCTGAGTTACCAGATCTGAGGCTCTCAGTTTAAAGCGGTTCACTCGGTTAACAATAAATTTTGCGGAAATAAATCGATTGAGCAGTGAACAGTTAATAACAAATAAATACGATGCAGATAAATTAAAAGTGTAGAGATCAAGAGTTTGTTTATGGAAGTTCGGATATCAAATCCTACGTCTCCCCTTCTTCCTTTGCAGGAATGTTCCACTGGAAGACTTTGATGAATACAGACACCATAAACACCCAATCACTGAGCCTCGCTCCAAGTGAACTCCTACCCACCGCAACCAAACAGATACACTGCTGTTTACAATCAAATAAGTTTTCCAACTGCTTCATGAAGCACGTTCGTTATAGACTCGATCTGAATAATACAATGAATACAATTTTTTTAATACTGTAGTTATCTCAAAGATAAATCAAATAAGAACAAAGGACTGTTCTTCGAGATTAAACACTAGGACTTAGAATATTATTGACCACTTGAATATTCCCAAAACTTTGAGAGCGTGAGATTATGCGAGATAAAATTGACTGAGAGCTTAAAAATTACGGAGCCCTTCTTCATTTGAAATCTTCAACTATTTATACTCTTCAATCTCAACGGTCAGTAGATACAAATATCTTCGCATATCTTCATCGGCGCTTGTCAGGGCTTAATTGACTCATTTACCAAACTAGGTAACAGCGTATCAATCACTCTGCGTAATTGCGACTTTACTAAAAATAGTTCTGATTTGTTTCTTTAATTCAAGTTGTGACCGTTGATTCCTCTCAAATAATCAATTGATAGCATCTGGTGAGATCTGAACCTCACATATGCTAGAACATTGAAATCTGAATACAGCTCTCTTTTTCTTTGTGAGTAGCTACAAGAAATATCTCATCACATCTGAAATGTCCCCCTTTTTGTGTCTTTACTGATTGATTCTTTCTCACATCTGAAGTACTATGCTTATGCGAATATTCCGTCTTTTTGTACTATTACAGAGTAACGTTCTCTGTTAGATCTGAAATACTGTATTCTCCTCGTAATATTGAAATACTGTAAAATCTGAAAAACCTGTGTGGTATGTTCACATCTGAGTCCGTTACTGATAACATCTGAAAAACTCGGATATGAAATATAACATCTGAATACATACCCGGATCTGTTACCGAAGTCTCTGAATCAAATCAAAATACCCTTAAATCTGAAATCCTGACCCGATAACTGAAATAACCCGAATACTCAAATCTGATAAGCTCTGATTCGAAATCTTCAACCCGATAACTGAAATCTAAGTATACTGTTCCCAAATCCTTCGGATCTTAAAATACTGTTAGCCATGATAACTGACTTTCCAGATCTGATTTTCAAGATTCAGTTCTTATCTTGTTTTTGTTATCACCCAAACTTATAAATTTTATCTTAACAATCTCTCCCTTTTTGGTGATGACAAAACTTAGCAGCCTTTGACTAATAGACAAAAATAAATTGCTCCAAGTCTGCTATATATATTCAATACGAAGAAAAGTACAAAAGATTTGTACAAAGAACTAAAAAAATGTTAAAAAAATTGTCCATATCTATCCAATAATCAGCTCCCTCAAATCCACTATCTCCAGACTCTTCTATGAGAACTACCACCACCTCGTTTCCTAGCGGGTTCACTCCTACTGCCTCTGCCTCTGCCTCTACTACTGTCTTTAGAACCAGGTCTGGATCTATCATCTGGAGGAGGCTGCGGACCTTGGCTGCTACTTCCTTCCCCCTTTTTGGCGTCACCACCTCTATTGATATAATCAACAAGCTCTGAAAACTGAGAGGTGAGGGTATTATTGTTTTCCTGTGCTTGCACACGTAATTCCATTAAATAATTTGAAAGAGCAGCTTCCTGGTCTTGGAATGTCACATCTGAAGTACTATGCTTATGCGAATATTCCGTCTTTTTGTACTATTACAGAGTAACGTTCTCTGTTAGATCTGAAATACTGTATTCTCCTCGTAATATTGAAATACTGTAAAATCTGAAAAACCTGTGTGGTATGTTCACATCTGAGTCCGTTACTGATAACATCTGAAAAACTCGGATATGAAATATAACATCTGAATACATACCCGGATCTGTTACCGAAGTCTCTGAATCAAATCAAAATACCCTTAAATCTGAAATCCTGACCCGATAACTGAAATAACCCGAATACTCAAATCTGATAAGCTCTGATTCGAAATCTTCAACCCGATAACTGAAATCTAAGTATACTGTTCCCAAATCCTTCGGATCTTAAAATACTGTTAGCCATGATAACTGACTTTCCAGATCTGATTTTCAAGATTCAGTTCTTATCTTGTTTTTGTTATCACCCAAACTTATAAATTTTATCTTAACAATCTCTCCCTTTTTGGTGATGACAAAACTTAGCAGCCTTTGACTAATAGACAAAAATAAATTGCTCCAAGTCTGCTATATATATTCAATACGAAGAAAAGTACAAAAGATTTGTACAAAGAACTAAAAAAATGTTAAAAAAATTGTCCATATCTATCCAATAATCAGCTCCCTCAAATCCACTATCTCCAGACTCTTCTATGAGAACTACCACCACCTCGTTTCCTAGCGGGTTCACTCCTACTGCCTCTGCCTCTGCCTCTACTACTGTCTTTAGAACCAGGTCTGGATCTATCATCTGGAGGAGGCTGCGGACCTTGGCTGCTACTTCCTTCCCCCTTTTTGGCGTCACCACCTCTATTGATATAATCAACAAGCTCTGAAAACTGAGAGGTGAGGGTATTATTGTTTTCCTGTGCTTGCACACGTAATTCCATTAAATAATTTGAAAGAGCAGCTTCCTGGTCTTGGAATGTCACATCTGAAGTACTATGCTTATGCGAATATTCCTTCTTTTTGTCTCAGCGGATTTACTATCCATGTCTTGAGACAAAACAACCCGCTGAGATTGTTGCTTCCGTCGAGATTCCAGAATTTCAAGGGACAGGGCGGCTTTTTGAAGCTGAACTTCTTGTCGAACATTGGCAAACAGACCTTGATAGGTCCTGACCTGTTGTTCTAAAATCTCGGTAAACCACTGCTCAAGGCCTCTGATGTGTAGTAGAAGCACATCCTTGAGCTTTTCTATTTCATCCCTTTTCTGCACTCGCTCAATTTGAATCTGATTGACTGAAGCTCGGAGCTATGCCAAGGTCTTTGTGAAATCTTGATCTGGTCAACAGTTGTCTCTATACCCAAAGGAATGTCATCGATGATGAAGATCATACGAGAATCAGTAGAAGTACTCTGACTTGGAGAATTCAAAAAATGTATCTGGATTGCGCTGAGAGAAGCTATCAGATGCTGTAGGACCTGGATGAATGGAACTAGAACTGGAATCGAAGAAATAAGCTGTTTCATCTGGACCTCACCGAAACACGCCACAAAACTCTGTTGGGTCTACTTCTAAATCTCTAACTGAACCTCTAACAACTAGGGCTCTGCAAAAATTGTGCAAACCAACTGGTTGCAAAAGGTTGAAAGCAGAAAACTGTACAACTTCTATACATACATCAGCCCATCGTTTGCGAATAATCTTGAAAGATTCACTAATAGGGGCCAGAGTATCATCGTTTTGTCGTTGAGGTAGAAGTTCCCATTGGCTACAAGCAGCTGGCCGTGGTATGGTTTTCCAAAAATCTCCTCCCTCTTGGATAATCCAGGACCCGTCAACCAAGATCATGGTTCGAATCCAGCACGAAGACTTGTTTTTTGTATTTGATGGGGCAATAACTGTACCACGATCTCTGTTTTCTCCTTCAAACCGTCTTGAGCTACATATCCGTTCCCAGTCCGTGTATTCTCATTTGAGTCTATAATATCTCTAATGCAAAGAGATGAGCATCAGAGAGCAGAGTTATGATCTGAAGAACAATGGTTGTCGTGGGTTGACCGGATTTGAAACTTTTCGAGATGAGCTTCTAAAAGTTTTCTCAAAAGAATTTCTCTGTATTTAGCAATTATATACTCCCACCTCCTCACAGCTGTCTCTAACGAATCAGTCTCGACTCATGCTAAAATCTGCTCTTCTTTGGAAATTATATCTTTAATCGAATCCAAAAGGGGTAATCTGCGTAAATTAAAAGAATGAAAGAATGAGGCAACATCTGTTATGACCTTTTCCCTAAGCTGTACAAGGAAATATATGTCTACACAAATTAAACTGAACATCTCCCTGGCCGGGTGCCCTTTATTTCATCCTCCACAACAAGAGGTGCCTTCCCCTTGTCTGATGTAGCAATCCTAGGGAGACTGGCCTTGTACCAATACCCTTCGTTGACTTCCGGAATCTCAATTCCAAGTCCGAGTTTTATTCTTGTAATCTCTGCAGCTGTCGAGGATGGAAACATCATCCCCTCTGGGATCTGTTTCAGAATATCCTCGATGGAAGTTCCAGAACCTTGCTCAAGGGCTTTGTGTCCTCAGAGTCAGTCATCGTTGCAACGCTCTACGCAGGCTCAAATCCTCAGTAGCCACTGGCTCAATCTCATTGTCCTTCTCAGACTCATTCTCCTTCTCCATCTCAATTATCTTACTTGGTTGCTTAAGCCCAGACATGTTGTCCTTCTCCCCAGATCTCAAATGATCTTTAAGAAACTGTTTCGGTGCAGTAAAAGATGCCATTTTCCTAGCAATTTCATTTTCAGCTCCATCAAGATTATCATCCTCATCATTGACATCAGTCGAGCGCTCAGTGTCCTCAACTACTATATCATCAGATCTGGTTAATGATGGTTCCTCCATATCTATTTCCATCTGCGCTGTTCAGAAATAACTTGATCAATAATCTTATCCACATCATCAGCAGTTGTCTTTTCCGTCTGTTGCTCTACAACATTCTCCACATCTGGTTCTTTCTCAACAATTTCATCATCAGAACCCACTGGCAGCTTCAACTTCCTCTTCGGTGCTTTTCATTTTGGAGCAGGAGGGGTCACAGCTGATACCATTTGGATTGGCACAACCTCTTGCGCTACTGTCACAAGCGCCAAGCTCTGAGCTTCTGGAGCAGCTCTCCCTGTTTTCCTCTTCCTCTTAACTGGTGTTTCAACAGTAGTAGCAGGTCTCTTCTTATAAAATGACTTCTTTTTCTCCCTCGGTTTGTCCACCGCTGGCTCATCCTCATCAACAAAAATATTCTTGTTTTTGGCAATATACGTTCCAACAGTTTTGGTAGTTAGAATCTTTAGAGGTGGGAATTCTTTTGATTCACCCAGTTCCAGATCTGGGGCATTTTTCAACAGAATACATATCTGCACCGCATATTCTCGTGCTTGTTTTGAGGCAGGGGTTACCATATCCTTGAAAATATTAAACAACAATATTTCCCAGTTGACATGAACAACCCCATGAATGGCAGACATCATCAAGAATCTCTCATGGGTTACAGCATCGAATGACCCAGCCTTCAAAATTACAGATTTCGCCAAGATATCATTCAGCAGCCGAAACTCGAACGCCATCTCCCTCTTCTTACAAGAGGTGCTTAGCTGTTTACCATCATATGAGAATGGACTCCTCGCTTCAAGAACCAGATCCTTTGGCACCTCATGCAAATCAGTCAACCCTCCCGACGGCAACTCAATGGTTCCAGCAAACAATTCTTCTGAAATAGCAACTGGTTTCCCTTGAACAGTACTAACAACCTTACCATCCCTGACTGAAGCGTTGTTGAAGTTCCAGATCTGGGCCATTTTTCAACAGAATACATATCTGCACCGCATATTCTCGTGCTTGTTTTGAGGCAGGGGTTACCATATCCTTGAAAATATTAAACAACAATATTTCCCAGTTGACATGAACAACCCCATGAATGGCAGACATCATCAAGAATCTCTCATGGGTTACAGCATCGAATGACCCAGCCTTCAAAATTACAGATTTCGCCAAGATATCATTCAGCAGCCGAAACTCGAACGCCATCTCCCTCTTCTTACAAGAGGTGCTTAGCTGTTTACCATCATATGAGAATGGACTCCTCGCTTCAAGAACCAGATCCTTTGGCACCTCATGCAAATCAGTCAACCCTCCCGACGGCAACTCAAAGGTTCCAGCAAACAATTCTTCTGAAATAGCAACTGGTTTCCCTTGAACAGTACTAACAACCTTACCATCCCTGACAAAAGCGTTGTTGAAGAACTCCACTAGAGCAGCTTCGTAAATGGTTGAAGAGCATCCCAAAAACCCGCTGAGTCCAAATAACAGAAGGGATTCGAACATAGCAACCATCCCCTCGTGTTCCATTCCTAGAACTGAGTCAAAGTAGACCTGAATAGCGTTGTTAATCAGTGAAGATGCCATTGCTGGTAGGTTGAGTTAGGAAGATTACGCCGAAGAATAGATTATCTGCAAGCAAAAAGCACTAGAAATGAAAAGAACCAGACTCTAGAATTCTTTTAAAAAACATGTGCGGAAAACATAAACTTAAAGTATGGCTCGTTCCTTTCTAAAACATTGCTAAATCATTTTCTCAAAAATACTTTTAAACATAAATAAACAAATATTTAAAACGTTAAGACATCCAACATAATAAAACCAACTGAGTAAAAATACTGAATGTAAACATGTTTAAACCCAATATGAAACTGTATCAAATCAACATAACACTGCTGCAGTCAAGAGGTACTGCTGCAACAGGCGCTCAGACGTCCTCACCACCAGTCGGTGTAAACTCATCAGCAAGGTCATCACCTGCACCATTTAAACCTAGTGAGCCTAAAGGCTCAGCATGCTCTATCGTAATACATAGCAAAGTACATACTAATAAAATTGCATGCAAGCACATAATTGTAATTAAAATAACGTTAAAACATGAATGCGTGCATGATCTTAAAAAATTTCCTCATACATTTCATATCGTACATACGTAACATAAGCATACATAAGGCATGACATAGAATAACATGAAAAACGTATGAGTCGTATCAGTGAATGTGAGGGGGCGTATGACTGATCAGTCGTAATAACCAACGTACGTGGCGGTGTGGTTCACCCCGATATCACACGAGGATCCCTATATGTCACACCTATAACCTATAAATTGCCACTTCACCTCGATATCACACGAGGATCCATAGGCTCATAATCATACCTAAAAACAGGGGATTCCCGAGCCCGGCTACCCGGCTAACTCCCATAATAAAACTTTGCCACATCACCTCAATTCCTCGGGTTTTATCTTAAAAAGAGACATGCCTGATCATTTCATAAAATCACATGATGCGTGAATTTCTTAAAATCTTGCAATTTAAAAGCTTAGCCCGTTAACGTATAATTAATTCTTTCCTTTAAAACATTTACGTACATAGCATACTACATATATGATTAATTATACATTTATGGGCTTCTACATTTTTATAGTTTGGTCGAGGATTGATTTTAGGGCCTGGCTCACCACTTCTAGACTAGTCATCGCTCTAAACTTAGCCGATGAAACGAATGTTCACCTTCTTTAAATATTTTTGCCTAATTAAATTAAATTTAGACTTCAAAAAATCAAGGATAAAAGGGACTAATTAAAATCAATTTTGACTTCTAGAAATAAATTAGGACTTATTAAAAATCGATTTTGACTTTTAAAATCAATTTAAAACAATTTTTTGACCTCGAAAATGTATTTTGACCAGAAGATCGATTTTTGACCAAATTAAATTCCAAAAATCGATTCTGACTCCAACAAAATACCAAAGGCTCCAAGTTTGACTAAAAACTTAAAATTTAACATAAATTTAATTAATTTAAAATTTTTGACTCAATTTTGACCTTCTGTCTATTTTCTTTAAAATTGGACATTTGACATAATAATTAAAATAACTGGTCCCTAATTAAAATTACTTGGACCGATTTTAAAACATTTGACTCGAGACTCGAAGAACCGATCCGGTCCAATCGAACCAGCCGGTTCAATTGAACCGAACCAAACCATGAAAACCCTAACATCACCTAGCCGCCAACCATGCGACGCTCACGACCAGCGGCATTTCAACCGCTTCGGCCGCCTGCTCCGGCCGCCCATGGCTGGACCCCCGCCGGTTGGACCACCCCCAGGCCCAGCCGGTTCCAATGAGACCAGCCTTGGTCCAAGCCATGCACCGCACAGCTCAAACATGGCCAAGTAACGCGACGCACATCGCGCGCTATGCAAGAGCCACTCGACCAGCCACGGTCTCGCCACGCCTAGCCCTGATCCAGCCCTGATATATCCCACTTCACCACATCTAAGGACCCTCACTCGACCACCTGACCATGATCCGTGACCCCTGGGCCAACCACGAACCGAGCAACACAAGAAAAGTCGAGTAAACATGATAGCAATTTACGTGTGATGCATGAATTCAATCATAGATGCATGGATCTGAAAAAGGCACATCAAGTTCTTGAATAATTCCATTAAAACATGTTAATATGATTTAAATGCGAGAAAAAAATTGATATCACATGCCTGATTTGTAGAAGATGAAGATCTGCGAGGTACGGGTGTTGTAGACGCGAGATTGGGGCGCAACCGACTTTGGATCACCAAGCTTCTTCAAAGATGGATGATTTTCGAAATTTGTGTTTTTGGGAGGAGGGGGACGGCTGTGAGTGATGAGGAGGCTAGGTCAAGTGCAAGAATGTGAGTTATGAAAATAATGTGTGCCAAAATTGACCCTGTGGGTTTAATTAGGAAAAGGGGAAACAGGACAGACTTGCCCTCTAATTAAATTAAAAAGGTGTTTAAAACTCATATTTGGACTTTAAAGATTACAAAATTTCTAAATCTAGGCCTCCTCACATTTTAAAATGCCTTAAAACTCAATATAACAGCCCGTATGGGCGAAAAACTGGCTCCCCTGAAAAATAATTATAAACAATCATATTTTTCAGAAATTACTGCTTAAAATAAAAATAATTTCAATCTTAAAATCCCATAACTTAAAAATCTAAAAATCATTTTCATTCCGATTGACCCTAATCTCGTCCACGCGTCCGTAGCTCAAGAAGGCTGAAAATTAACATGCATATCATGCAGCATAAAATCATAAATAATTCACATAATAAGGCATGTAATTATCTAAAAATATTTTCCCCAAGTCATGCACTCATATCTACGTAGTCAGGAAATTCTAGGCTTTACAAGAAAGCAATAGTGTATTTTGCGCAAAGTAAGGGTTAGTGAAATCGAAACGATTTATATAAGTAATAGAATATGAAACGACATGCGTTTACTGTGTTGATGTGACGTTTTGCATGATGACAACACACGTGCCAATCATCCGATGGCGCGATCAGATTTTGAAATCATTTTGGAAAGGATTTTCGAAATCATTTTGGAAAGGATTTTCGAAATCATTTTGAGTTTTAACCGCAAGGGTAAAAAGTGAAAAAGAGAGCCATTTTATCATTACATCACAACCTTAGATTTGAAACCAATTCATATACCAGCTGAGGTACTACCAGATCTGTCCACTTATAAACATCAGCTGTATATACGCGAAATCTGAATCAATTCAGATCTCACACATTCATCTGACTTAGCACTTATTAATTCAGATCTGATGTCCCCCCTAAAGCTAAGGTTCTCCGAAGTCTGAATTTTTACCAAATCTGAAATCCCGGCTGTTTCCCCTGAACAGTAGGCTCAGATATGAAGTACAACGGTTATTCAACCTGCAATTTTGTTAGCACAAGGACAAATCAAGGCAGTTCTAAGAGACCAAGAATATTTCGAAAGTATGAAAACTTAGCGTCCAGTAGGGGTTTTGTGAAGATGTCAGCAACTTGCTGATCTGTTGGCACATATTCCACCCGGACGTCCTTCTTGAGCACATGATCTCTTATGAAATGATGCTTGATGTCGATGTGCTTTGTTCTTGAGCGCATCACAGGGTTCTTAGTGATTGCGATGGCACTGGTGTTGCAACAGAGAATAGGCGCTTCAGAAGCATCAATACCGTAGTCCTTGAGCTGGTGTTGAATCCATATGATCTGAGCACAGCAGCTTCCAGCCGCTAGATACTCTGCTTCAGCTGTGGACGTTGCAATTGAAGTCTGCTTCTTAATGAACCAGAAAATCAATCGATCTCCTAAGAATTGAAAATTCCCACTTGTTCTTCGCCGATCAATCTTGCATCCTGCGTAATCTTTATCTCTATACCCTATTAGTTGAAAGCTGGAGTCTTTGGGATACCAAAGACCCACATTGAATGTTCTTTTAAATACTTTAAAATCCGCTTTACAGCTATGTAATGTGATTTTTAGTCTCTGCTTGAAATCTGGCACACATACAGACAGAAAACGTCTGGTCTACTAGCAGTTAGGTATAGCAAAGAGCCAATTATACTGCGATACAAAGATACCTCTATGACACTTCCATCTTCGTCTTTGTCTAACTTGATAGAAGCACTCATCGGTGTCGCAACTGCTGAGCAGTTGTCCATGCCAAATTTCTTCAGCAGTTCTTCCGTGTATTGCTTGTTTAATGAAGATCCCATTGTCAAGCTGTCTCACTTTTAATCCCAGAAAGAACGTCAGCTCGCCCATCATGCTCATCTCAAACTTGTCCTGCATCAACTTAGAAAATTTCTGGCACAATGTGGGGTTAGTTGACCCAAAAATAATATCATCAACATATATTTGTACTAGCAGGACATGATCATATTTGAAAAATTTAAATAGAGTCTTATCGACGGTGCCTATTGTGAAATCATGCTCGATAAGAAATTTTGAAAGTGTATCATACCAAGCTCTGGGTGCTTGCTTCAACCCATATAGATATTTATCCAGTTTGTAAACGTGATCTGGATATGTATGATTTATGAAGCCAGGAGGTTGTGCAACATACACTTCCTCTGTTAAGATGCCATTTAGAAAGGAACTCTTCACATCCATTTGAAAGACCTTGAAATCTTTATATGCAGCATATGCAAGAAACATGTGAATGACTTCTAATCTAGCTACATGTGAATGACTTCTAATCTAGCTACTGGTGCAAAGGTCTCATCAAAGTCTATGCCTTCCATTTGTCTGAATCCTTGTGCTACCAGTATAGCTTTGTTTGTAGTTACTACGCCATCTTCATTCAGCTTGTTCCTAAAGACACATTTAGTTCCTATCACTAAATGATTAGTAGGTCTGGGAACTAGTTTCCATACATTATATGTTTTAAATTGACTAAGTTCTTCTTGCATTGCATCTATCCAGCTCGGGTCAGCTAAGGCTTCTTCTATCAGCTTTGGTTCTATATGCGATATGAATGCTGAATAAAAGTGATCATGCATGAGCTGGCTTGGTGTGTGACAGGAGAGTGAATGTTACCTATGATCTGCTCGGGTGGATGATTTCTATTCCATCGAAGATCAGATCCGATTGGATTTGTTCCTTGTTCAGTTGGATGTTCGATTGGCTGGCTTGATCTAGATTGTCTGTCACCAATGGATAAGGGCTTTGTTGTTCCAGATTTGGATCAAATGCCAATTGATAATTTGCGTCGAAAGCTTGGGAATCTGGATCTAATCTCGATACCAATTGATGTACTGTAGATCTTCTTGCATATCCACTTGAACATTAGTTGGTCCAACATCCGTAACTGGCACACTACATGAGATCTATTCCTGTACAGGGTCAACGTTAGTCAAATCAATGACTACTTGGTTACCTGCTAGATCTGCTTGAGCGTTATCTTGTTGTGTGTCCAGTTGTGGTTGGGGATCAGCTGAGTGTATTCGTTGTGGCACGTCGTCATCTGATTCATCAAGGCTGGTTGATTCCAGACGTGAACACAACTCATGCAAGCTCGCAGCTGAGTTGGATCGAAAGCTGTTTTTGTCAAACACCACATGTGCTGATTCTTCGACCGTTAGACTTCGTTTGTTGAACACTCTATAGGCTTTGCTCACAGCTGAATATCCCAGAAATAAACCTGCATCAGATTTGGCATCGAAAGCTGTTAGGTTCTTTTTACCATTATTATGAATGAAATATCTGCACCCAAACACCCTGAAATAAGATATATCAGGTTTCTTGCCACTCCAGATCTCATATGGGTTAATTCCATGGGTCTTGTTAATCATATATCTGTTCTTAGTGGAGCAAGCTATGTTAACTGCTTCTGCCCAGAATTTTTGTGAAATACCGGAATAATCAATCATAGATCGAGCAGCTTCTTTTAAAGTTTGGTTTCTCCTCTCAGCTAGCCCGTTCTTCTGAGGAGTTCTCGCAGCTGAAAGCTCATGCTTTATCCCAATGTCTTCCAGATAAGACGATATCTTATAATTTAAAAACTCAATACCTCTATCAGATCTTATTCGATTTACAGTACAAGATTTGTCATTTTGCAAACGTTTTAAAATCTTAATCAGCTGGTCAGCAGTTTCAGATTTTTATTTTAGAAACAACACCCATGTAAATTTTGTAAAATCATCAACAACAACTGGGGTGTAGTTCGTTCCCCCTAAGCTGATTACGGGTATAGGACCAAAAAGATCCATATGTAAAAGCTCTAAGCTTCGGGAAGAACGTTGACCATTTTTCTTTTTAAAAGTAGATCGAATCTATTTACCCAGCTGACATGCTGCACAAATCTTGTCCTTAGAAAAATTTATTTTGGGCACACCAGAAACCAATTCAAGCTTACTCAATTTCGCAAGAGTTTTAAAATTCAGATGGTTCATTCTTTGGTGCCACAGCTTGCTCTTGGAAGAGTCAGCTACTAGGCATATTTGTACAGATCCCATCTGTTAGAGTAGATTCCCAACTAGCCAACTTGTAGAACTCCCACCTCTCACCCGAGTCTGGGCGAAATCTCACCACACCATGAAAGCAATCGACCGTAGCCTTATAGCTAGACAACACGTCCATCCCCAAGATGCAATCAAAATCTCTCATTCCCAAAACAATCAAATTGGAAACCAAAACGTTCTCATCAAATCGATCCAACACCACTTCACGGGACCACAGACTCACATCAACAGGGGTAGACACGGAAACAACATCACACAATGGGGAAGAACTCAACCCATGATCACACACAAACATCTCAGAAATAAAGGAGTGTGATGCACGAGTGTCAAACAAAACTTTCGCAGGAAAATCCAAAAAATAAAGCATGTACCTCCAATCACCATGCCAGGCGTCTCCTCAGCCTGTTCTCTAGTCAAAGCATTTGCCTGTGTTAGATTAGTACCCAACTAGCCAACTTGTGGCGTGTGGGTTTTATTGACTCTTGTGTATAACGATCTTTATATATGACATACGCATTTTCTTTATGGCATTCTTTATTTTCATTATGATTATAATGTTAACAATTGTGTTGGATAAAGACCTAGAATGCACCATAGTGTATGTTAGATGTGATAGTGGATATGATGGCTATCATGAAACACATCTAATAGTCACTGTGCATTCTGAACTCGTTCCTAGTCGATTGGGCCGTCAAAATGAGGATAAGGCCGCCCAAACTTGAGACTAGCATCTGCGATGTGAAGTACCATGTTTCATTGGTAGGGAACATTGTGATGTTCTGAGCATGCAGATGGATAGTGACCTGGTGATCTATCGAACTACCCTCGTTCGTACTTTCCAAGTGGTTACCATTTGTCGAGTGGATAAGTCCGAGGTCTTGGTTGTACTGATTAGTCCTCACTACTCGAAACGTCATTGAGACTCTACATGATAGGCGCCTCGCTTTGACCCGTTTTCCGACTCACTTGGGGTCATTAGGCGGCAGGATTGGGTGAGGTCCCGATGCATGTAGGAGTCGATGCTTCATCGTCGAGGATTCACCGCTCGCTCTCATGCGTGGATATCCTATGCTATCTGAGGGGATAATAGTGTATAAATCTCTGGCCAGAGTACTGGATGTGTTTTAGGTAAATGTGTTTACCTAGTTAACACTCGCGATGTCACTATTTGATCTCCAAGATGTATGCATAGCTATCGGATCTCTAGCGACTCTCGATTTATCAATGGTCGTTGATCTGATCGGGATATAGGTGTTGAAAGGACCGTACTGTACGCTAACCACGACCAACTGGTTCTTGCAGGCACTATCAGTGATACCTAGGGGATCATGGGGCGATGTTGCTAGGCGCTTTACCATGATCCGTTGGGCAAGTCCGAAATATTGATTTCGGAGCCATAATGGTTGTGGGCCCACGGCTAGCTGTATCCCTGAACCATTGAGGGTCACACAAGTACTGGATTCATGATTCCCGCACGGAAACTGAGCTCAATGTGTTGAGCATAGGAAGAGGATTTTAGGGAGCAAAGTTGAGGGGCTAAACTGCTATTTTTGGCTAGATGATCTGGAAAATTGTTTTTCACATCATAATATTCAGTTTTGGAAACTGAGTCGATCGGTCCGATCTGATCGTCGATCGGAATTATAATGAAGCCGTAGTGACAGGATTGAACCGAATGTTCATATGGACCTGGGCCTGACCCAAGTCCATTGGGCCGGTTCAAGCCCATCACTTAATTATAATTAGACTTGGTCTAGGGCTTCATGTGATATCTTCACTCTCACAACATAACCCTAGCCTCCACACATAGCAAATCGGCCGCCCCCTCTTGTCCTCTCCCTCACGCCACCGCCGCCGCCCATTCTCCGGACTTGTTTCGGCCACCGCGCTTAGGAGTTTCCGTCCGTGCTAAATTCGTCAGGCCTTCTAGTGCAGGATGACGAAGGTGTCTTGATTCCGGTCGTTGACCTGATTAGACGATCTGTCGCCGCCTACAATTCAAGAGCCAGTTTCCCTGTGATTCTGGTTGGAGCCAGGCGCCTAGACGTCAGCAAGGTAACGATTCGATAAACATCCTATGTATGATTATTGAATTGTATTGATATATTGAACGTATCCCGGGGCAAATATTTATCTTCTTCTGCGCCCCCGGGAAACGGGATCCGGATCCGCCATTGTCGCCAACAGTGGTATCAGAGCCATGGCTCGGATCCTTCAATACATTTAGTGCCTGAATTGTATCGATTCTCAAATTTTTCAGAACAAATCGTGTCGAATTCGTCAGTCCTTCTAGTGCAGGCTGATGAAGGATTCGTGCTTCCGGTCGTGGACCTGATTAGACGATCTACCACCGCCTAACTTTTGAAGTGCCGGTTTCCCTGTGAAACTGGTCGGAGCCAGGCGCCTAGACGCCAGCAAGGTAACAATCGATAAACATCCTATGTATGCTTTATTGTATTGTTTGATGTATTGAACGATTCCCGGTGTAAAATTTTAAAAGTTCCGCTGCGCCCCTGGAAACGGGATCCGGATCCGCCACTTTCGCCAACAGCCTGAGCCTGCTGGGGAATCTTGAACTGAGGTCTCTGAGGTGCTCAAAACCTAGACGGTCCACTAGGCTGAAATCCAGATCGCTGAGTAGGGGCAGGAAAATGCGGTCTCTGAGATGAACCACCAGCTGATCCCTGCTGCGAAGGAATCGAAGACTGACCCTCAATATAGGACACACTCTCAGAAAGTGTCCTGGCTGTCCACAGTTACGGCAGGACCCCTGAACTCCACGACACTGCGAAGTCGGATGCCTTTCTCCGCACTGTACACACGTCATGCCACTATAACCGCTGCTAGATCCACTACCAGAACCAAAACTCACGGAACCAGAGGAACTCGAATCCGCCTTCTTCTTGAACTGTTTCCCTCGAGGTCGAAATCTCTGGCGGTTCGACTGCTGCTGCTGCTGCGACCCCTGAGGAGAATAAAAAGATTGCGACGCATCCTGAACAGGCTGATAGGTGCGTCCAGTAGTCGACTGAATCGGAGCCTCAACCTCCATCAAACTCTCCTCAATATCCATCGCTCGGTTCACCGCATCAATATAGGTCGCTGGCGAACCAGAAAAAACCATCCGGTACAAATCAGGCCTCAAACCTTTCAAAAACTTGTTCCTCTTTGTCCTCTCTTGGTTGGCTACGTGTGGCACATAGACCAAAAGCATAGAAAACTGTCGGGCATACTCAGCCACTCGCATGCTGCCCTGCCTCAGATTATCGAATTCCCGCTCCCGGCTGTTATAGAAGGACTCTGGGGTATACTCCTGACGAAAGGCCTCGCAGAAGCTCTCCCAAGTGATCACAGCTCCACTATCACGAAGGATACGGGCACCACCCTCTGCTGCAGAAAACTTCGGAGGGTTCGTTCGCTGAAACCTAGCTAAGACCAACTCCATCCCGCCTATCTGTCTAGTAACATCCTCAACCTGATGAACATCATCATCGCTACCTGCCCTAGACTCCTCCTCAGTATGTCTAGTCGTCCTACCTCTTCCTCTTCTCGACGGCATCTAAACAAGTCTAGAGGTAAGATCTCACAGCAGATAGATATATCACTTAGACAGATAAAGGATCACATAAGTCACATAGTCAATCAAAATCAAATCAAAACTCTGTGCCTAGACTCGAGTGTGATCAAAGGAAATCGATCTTATCCCAGTTTAAGCTCTGATACCAAAAATGTCAGGCCCCGTGCTAATTACTCAAGATAATAGCACAATTAAACACATAATCACGGAAGCGTGAAAATCGGGCTTAAATATTTTCGAAATAATTTAGGCCTGAACTTAAAATCATACATTCAAAATATTCATAATCAAAATATGAGTTAACTCAGACTCATATAAAACGGGTAACACAATTATCAATTCAAATACAGATCCCCAAAAATACATAAGACACGGGGCATCCCCCGGGGTCGATACATAAATAAAATAACTGGGACTCATGGAAATGGGGATCGACCAGCTGAACCTCCACTCTGTCCAGCTTGGTTACCTGAAGATACTGCAAATGGGTAACATAGACCCAAACAACACAAAAGCAGGAAAACAAATACGAGGTCAAACCTCAGTACGAAGAGCTATCTACACAGCAAAACATGCAACATGCTATAAATCAATGCTATGAATGCATGAGGGCTATCAAAGATCGGATAGCTAGACCATCAAGTCAACTGGAAAATCAATCAGTCGAGCCTCTATACCACGCACAGCAAGTCAGCCGGTGGAAATCATCGGTCCGTGATCTTCAGGACCCGTCAGCCCATCACAGCTCGGTGGTCTTCAGACACGACAAGTCAGTCGGTCACCACTCCGATGATAGTGTTGGACTTTTCAGGCACAACAAGTCAGTCGGCCAGTCACAACGTGGCTCTCAATCAGGTCATCAATCAATCTGTCAGGCTCAATATGTATGCATGTATGCCAATCAATCATCAATGTCCAATGCATAAAATAATTCATACGTGAAACAGAATGTACAATTCAATCAATTCAACAAACTGTAACATGTAAAATCATATAATCACATCACAAGTTCATAACATCGATCACGGCCATGTCCACGCTCAGAAGCTGTTAAAT
The DNA here is from genome assembly GCA_001598015.1 of Dorcoceras hygrometricum. Taxonomy (NCBI): domain Eukaryota; kingdom Viridiplantae; phylum Streptophyta; class Magnoliopsida; order Lamiales; family Gesneriaceae; genus Dorcoceras; species Dorcoceras hygrometricum. Next base: position 224,740 of record KV006572.1, read on the forward strand.
CTGCTCAATTCGTACCTCAATCCTCAAATTATACCTCACAGATTCCTCAAATGCACGACAGGACTTCCTGGAAGCTGGAATCTGTTTCAAAGCCTCAAACATCAGCTTAACTCAAGCATAAATCAAAGCCTGAACACTCTAATACCTACGGCCAGAACCATACTCAAGTTCTAAACAATTCTACGCAGGTAATATCTACTAAAAAAAGCTCAATTCAACAAGAAATGCTCACCCCGAAGCTTAAACCAGCAGGAGAACAATGAAACAGACTTCTCCAAAAAGCTTCGAACACCAGTAGCTACACGTTTCCACTCCAATCGCTAATTCAAGGCTTCAAATGGGTAGAAATCGAAAGAGCAACTCACAACGAATCCAGCGCCACCAAAACCACTCAAGTCATCGATGGAGAACGACGGAAATCTAAGGAAGATATGCTCGTGTGACCAATAGCTCAACGAGGGTTTGGATAAGAAGATAAGAAATATAGGGTTCGAAATATTTCTAAGTGTCGATCAACACTTCTATATATATATCTCTCAAATCCAACGTCTGCTAATCACAAGAATAATCAGTCGTCGTGAACAGTAGAAATCTGCTAACAAAACCAGTTGCAACAATCATTCGTTGCATTCTCAAAAGAAACGTCAAAACGACACCGTTCCAACTAACTCAAACGACGTCACAGAGCTTCATCAGCTGACAACATATATCTCTTGTGAAGCAACCAAAAGCTGGTAATAGATCTCTACAAAAACCCATCAGTCAACTGGTTACGCAAAACAAGCCAAAACGACGACGCGTCAACTAATCCAAACGACGTAGTAGCGCTCCACCAGCTGGTACCAAATTCCCTACGAAAAACCAGTAGCTGGTTACGCTAAACAATCCAGACGCAACCAAAACACAGCGTTTCAACGTTTTAAATACGATTTAAAACTGATATCAAGAATAAAAGTTTATTCGATAAACTAAGGGAATTTAAATCTGTTTAAATTATCCCTACCTTCCATCAACAATGGGTGTACGCCGATGCTACCCGCATACATGGCCCGACTCATATTATTGAGGGGGTTATGTATGCCGGAAAGCTGTCCACGCCATTGACACCTGTTGTGAGTCGGTTGGAACTCCCTTTAACGTTGGCTCATATTATTGGGGACGTTAAGGGGACCGTCCTTCACGACTCAACATTGATGGGTCATCTTGATACGTGATAGTAAACGGCGTCATATTATTGGGCCCTTACTGGACGTGAGGTAAATACATGGAGGTTGCACCGGTTTCAATTGGACTATACCTTTTGGGGGTCATGGTTGGCTGATATTATTCGGGACCATGGTCACTTGATTGGACTCCGTGTACCCACTAAGGAAACTTGTTTTCTCGATTTCATTAGAGGGTGGTGAAATCGTTAAAATAGTGGGAGGGTAATTCATAGAACTAAATGACCTTGTTTTATGTCTTAGCGTTTTTCATATATTGTTAGTGATGCATGTCTGTTTTTCTTTTCAGTATAACTGCATTTATAATGTCTTCGATCAAAAACCTACTCGCTGCTATACTGGATAGCAACAAGTTCACCGGTCTGAACTACCAAGACTGGCTTCGAAACCTCAACATTGTGTTGGCTTCGGAGAAACTTCTCTATACGATAGAGAAGAGCCCTCCGAAGGAAGCCCCTGCCGATATCAGCCCTGAGGAGCTGATTACGCTTAAACAATGGTGGGACGACGAGCTTAAGACTCGATGCTATGTGATGGCATCGATGTCCAACGAAATGCAACGAAGCTTTGAGAAGACGAAGTATGCTGCTGACATACTCTTTCATCTCAAGGAACTGTATGGGGAGAACTCTCGACATGAGAGGTTCACCGCTGTCAAGGAGCTTCTGACGAGCCGCATGCGTGATGGGACTTCGGTCCGTGAGCATGGGGTTCGTATGATTGGGCACGTTGAAAAGCTGGAGGGCCTTGATATCACACTTCCACATGAGCCGTCTGTGGATGTGCTTATCCTCTCACTACCCGCTGCATTCGACCCCTTTGTGGTCAACTTCAACATGAAAAAGCTGGCAGCCACCCTTGAAGAGGTGGTTAACATGCTGGTCGTGTTTGAGGGAACCATAAAGAAGGACAAGCCCGTCCTCCTTATGGGCCCTTCTTCCTCTGTGAAGAATGGCCCAGACGCAAGGGTAAGAAGCGTTCTGCCCCTGCGAAAGAGGAAAAGCCCACTAAGAAGCCCAAGGCAAAGGTTTCCAAGCCGAACAAGTCTGAGGATGTTTGCCACCACTGCCACAAGCCTGGGCATTGGAGGAGGAACTGCAAGGAGTAACTCGAGCAGTTACAAACTGCAAAAGTTATTTTCTATATCGAAATAAATATGTCTCTTAATTCGACTTCTTGGGTACTTGATACCGGATGTGGATCTCATATCTCCAGTGATTTGCAGGTGATGACAAGAAGCCGACGTCTTAGAGAGGGTGAGACCCACTTGAGGCTGGGCAATGGAGCAAGAGTTGCAGCAGTAGCTATAGGAGATATCTATTTATTTCTATCGTCAAATTTTAAGTTGTTATTGAAAGATGTTTTATTTGTTCCCGAATTAATAAAGAACATTATTTCTGTTTCTATGCTTTATAGTGATAGATATTCTTGTGTTTTTGCTAATTCGATTTGCAATATATACAAGAATGAATGTTTGATTGGATTTGGGGAACGCGAAAACGATCTATACACCTTAAAATTAAAACAAGTTCCAACTCGCGATGTGGAAACACATACAACAACAATTAAAAGGAAACACGATATCTTGAATCCAGCACAACTTTGGCACGCTAGGCTAGGTCATATTTC
>KV006572.1:254265-266180 GCA_001598015.1 Dorcoceras hygrometricum
GACCTTTCTTTGAATTTGTCTTTGGATTTGTCCTTAGATCTTTCGACAGTTCTTTCATCAGCTTCCTCATCTCTCTTGTATCGCTCTTCCTTCTTGTATCTATCCTCCTTCTTCTCATCTCTTCTGTATCTGTCATCTTTCTTGGGCCTGTTGCACTCAGCTGCAAAATGCCCTGGTCGTTCACAATGGAAACATATCACGTCAGATACAGATTTATCAGATTTATTAAAACTGTTGTAAGTAGAGGAAGGGTGGAAGGATCTTCTCATGAATTTCCCAAACTTCTTGACGAAGAGGGACATGACGTCGTCACTAAGTTGGTCAGCCGTCTTGCTGGTGCTAGGAGAGCACTGTTCGATTGTTGTATCTTCCAATGCTTTTGTCGGCTGGGAGGTTGAGGGAACTTCAGATCTTGTCTCCAGTTCAAATTCGTATGCCTTTAGATTTGCGAACAGATCATGAAGCTCCATCTTGTTCAGGTCCTTCGACTCCCTCATCACCATGGTCTTCACGTCCCACTCCTTGGGTAATGCTCTCATGACTTTCAATGCTAGCTCTCTGTTGCTGTATTCTTTGCCAAGGCTGTTCAACTCGATCACTATTGCACTGAATCGCTCATCAAACTCTGTCATGGTTTCTCCATCCTTCATCTTGATGGATTCGTACTTTTGTTGAGCGACTGTTAGTTTGTTCTCCTTCGTCATCGCTTCCCTCACATATCTGGACCAGCTTTACCCTGATGTCTTTGGCTGTGGCGCAGGTTTTGATTTTGCTGAACATGTTTTTGTCTTTGTCCAGCGTCTTGTATAGGATGTCCCTGGCCACATTGTCTAGGTTTGCTTTCTTCCTGTCATCATTTGTATATTCATGTCTGGATTTCTCAAGATACCCATGCTCGCCATTTGTTACAGCAACCTCCAGATTTGGCTTCATTATCTTCAATGGCCCTTCAGTGATAACAATCCACATTTCGTCATCCATAGCAGCCAGATGCGCTTGCATGCGTATCTTCCAGTCGTCATAATCTTCTCGGGAAAACATGGGAATCTTGTTGTGAGAGATTGACATATTGAGATAATATAACGCATAAGTAATAATTGTTCAATAACTGAGAAGCGCCTTCTCTGATACCAATTGATGGTCCCAAAAATAGGATCAAAACAAGTACAGTAGTTCAGAAAGTGCGGAATGAAGCCGATTAATTTGTGAACAGTAAGCTATAAATAAATAAGTGCGTAAATGTAAGAGTAGGGTCAAGAGTTTGTTTCTGGAAGTTCGGATATTAATATCCTACGTCTCCCCTTCTTCCTTTTTCAGGAAGGATACACTAGAAGATTTGATGTACACAGTCCTTCTGCAGACACCCGGTCACACAAGCCTCACTTGTATGAACTCCTAGTTTCTCCACAACAATCCACGCAGATGCAGCTGCTGGTTTACAACACATGTAATATTTTCAAACGGCTTTTGAGAGCTCGTTTGTTACAGACTCAATGATGATATAACAATGAATACACGTAATTGAGACTGTAAGATCCTCTGGTTTCTAAACAAAGAAACACGATTCAACACTATGAACCAGAGGATGACTTGAAGGTAAATCAATGAATGACAATGGTTGTGTTCTTCAAGTCTTTGAGCTTTGTGAGAATGCTTCAACAGAAAGTAGCTCAAGAGTATGTTTTGACAGCGTTTTTGCAATAGTGAGAGCGAAGGATGTCTTCAAATCAAAACTGCTAGTATTTATAGTCTTCGCTCAACGGTCATTTTCATTTGTTAAGGAAACAAAATCCTTTTTGAAATTCTGATAATTCATAACCGTATTCTCTACTCGACTACAAGGTAAATTGCACATTGTCAGAGCTAATTTGTCGATTTCCATATCTGTGAAATAACCTTATAACAACCTCTGTAAATATTTACTATTTACCAAAAATAGTACCGACGTTGTCTCCTAAATTCCAGGAAATTTGTACGATTCTGTTGATCCTTTCCAATTTGAGTAATTGATCGTTTTGAATTTCTTTATCGCTTGCGCCTGAAATTTCTTCATATTCGAATAACATGTTGCGACTGGAGTATGCTTGAGTGTTCAAGGACTGGTTTCCTTTCAAAATCCACCGTCTGATTTTTAGCGTTAACCCAAACGTTGTCGTTTCAACTTATCAAAACGTACGTAGTTTACGCTATACATCAATAAGCACTCAAATCAAAACTGCTAGTATTTATAGTCTTCGCTCAACGGTCATTTTCATTTGTTAAGGAAACAAAATCCTTTTTGAAATTCTGATAATTCATAACCGTATTCTCTACTCGACTACAAGGTAAATTGCACATTGTCAGAGCTAATTTGTCGATTTCCATATCTATGCAATAACCTTATAACAACCTCTGTAAATATTTACTATTTACCAAAAATAGTACCGACGTTGTCTCCTAAATTCCAGGAAATTTGTACGATTCTGTTGATCCTTTCCAATTTGAGTAATTGATCGTTTTGAATTTCTTTATCGCTTGCGCCTGAAATTTCTTCATATTCGAATAACATGTTGCGACTGGAGTATGCTTGAGTGTTCAAGGACTGGTTTCCTTTCAAAATCCACCGTCTGATTTTTAGCGTTAACCCAAACATTGTCGTTTCAACTTATCAAAACGACGTAGTTTACGCTATACATCAATAAGCACTCCAACGTCTGGAATACTGCTTCTGGTATTAAAACAACGACTAGATTCACAAATTACTGTAGCTCTCGACTGGTTCCAATACGGTGTCGCTTCAACTTATTCAAACGCTGTCGTTTTGCACACGCTACCATTTGAATTCTTGCGTCTGATCATATGAAGCACTGTAGCTTGCATGTGGTTATAAAAGCACTGTAGCTTGCGTCTGCTTTAAAAACATTTTAGCTTGCGTCTGGTTTAAAAACATTGTAGCTTGAGTCTGGTTTAAAAACATTGTAGCTTGCATCTGGTTATAACCATCAACTGGTTATACTTCACTGTAACTTGCGACTGATTCGATACCAAAGATTGATTCACTGTATCCCTTGTCTGATTTACTGTAGCTGGTGACTGGAAAACCCAACAACTAAAATCCAACTACTCAAATAATGTTATCAACGTCTGAAAGATCCTGATTTAACTTGTCATTTTGTTATCACCAAAACCATAAATTTTATCCTAACAGCTTTGAGCGTGGACATGGCTAAATTTCGTGTTATGAATTCTGTGGTGAATTGATGGCTGAATTACGTGAACATATTTTACCTGCTTTGGTCATTGATGTTCTTTTTTCACGTGTTGTTATTGTATGCATTTAGAATTGATTATTTAATGGCATTCATGCATAAATCTTGAGCCAGATTGATTAATTTATGTCCCGATTTAGAGCCACGTTGTGACTGGCCGACATATGTGTTGTGCCTGAAAAGTCCAACGCTATCATCGGAGTGGTGACTGCCGGATTCGAGTGTCTACCACCGAGCTGTGATGGGCTGACGGGACCTGAAGATCACGGACCGATGATTTCCCGATTGATACACCGTGGTATGGAGGCTCGACGTGAGATGATTTGCCATTTGATATGCTGGTCTTGATTACCGATTTCCTTGATAGCCTACATGCATTTCATAGCATTGATTTATAGCATGTAGCATGATTTGCTGCTTTGATGGCTCTTCGTACTGAGGCTTGACCTTGTATTTCTTTTCCTGCTTTTGTGTCTTTTGGGTCCGTGTTACCCATTTGCAGGATCTTCAGGTAACCAAGCTGGACCGAGTGGAGCGTCAGCTGGTCGATCCCCATTCCCTTGAGTCCAAGTTATATATTATATTATGTATTGAACCAGGGGATGCCCTGTGTTTATATGTATATGGGGATCTGTCTTATTTGGGATTTTATGTTACCTGTTTTTCTTGAGTTTGATTTAACTCGTATTTCGATTATTGATATTTTGAATGACGGTTTGAGTTCAGGCCCAAGTTATTTCGAAAAGTTTTTTTTAATCCCGATTTTACGCTTCCGTGATTATGTGCTTGTTGTGCGTTAATCTTGAGTGATTAGCACAGGGCCTGACATTTTTGGTATCAAAGCTTAAACTGGGATAAGCTCGATTTGTTTTGATCACACTCGAGTCTAGGCACAGAGTTTTGATTTGATTCTTGATTGACTCTGTGGCTTATGTGATAATATTATCTGTCTCTTTGATATCTGTTGTTAGCCTTACCTTGAGTGTCTTGTAGAGATGCCGCCGAGGAGAGTTAGAGGTAGGACTACTTGACGTTCCGCCGAGGGGTCTAGGGCATCAGATAGTGATGAGGGTCCTCAGCAGGTAGAGGATGTTACGAGACAGATAGGCGAGATGGAGCTTGTCTTAGCTAGGTTCCAGCGGACGAACCCTCTGACTTTTGCTGCTGCTGAGGGTGGTGCGTTGGCCGAGAGTTGGATAGTGCAGATGGAGGAGCTGTTTGATACCTTGGAGTACACTCCTGAGAAGAGATTAAAGCTGGCAGTGTTGCAATTGAGGGATAATGCACAACGCTGGTGGAGAGGTACTTCCCGTATCTTACGTGAGAGTGGGGCTATGATTACATGGAAGAGCTTCTGTGAAGCGTTCCGACAGGAGTATACCCCAGAGTCCTACTACAACAGTCGAGAACGGGAGTTTGATAATCTGAAGCAAGGGAAGATGAAGGTGGCCGAGTATTCCAGGAAGTTTTCTTCACTACTGATGTATGTGCCTCACGTAGCTAACCAGGAGAGGACGAAGAGGAACAAGTTCATGAAGGGATTGAGGCCTGATCTGTTCCGGATGGTGTTGTCTGGTTCTTCTGCGACTTATGTGGACGGTGTGAACAGAGCGGTAGACATTGAGGAGAGTTTGTTGGAGGCAGAGGCTCCGATTCAGCCGACGTCTGGACATGCTTTTCGTCGGTGCAGAGTATGTTACAATCGTTTTAGTCTCCTCAAGGGTCGCAGCAATCGAATCGTACACAATTTAGACTGTTGTCTGGTTCTTCTGCGACTTATGTGGACGGTGTGAACAGAGCGGTAGACATTGAGGAGAGTTTGTTGGAGGCAGAGGCTCCGATTCAGCCGACGTCTGGACATGCTTTTCGTCGGTGCAGAGTATGTTACAATCGTTTTAGTCTCCTCAAGGGTCGCAGCAATCGAATCGTACACAATTTAGACCTCGAGGGAAGCAGTTCAAGAAGAAGGCGAATTCGAGTTCCTCTGGTTCTGTGAGTTCTGGTAGCAGTGGTTCTGGCAGTATGTCTTGTGGACAGTGTGGGGGGAAGCATCCGACTTAGCAGTTCCGTGGTTTGCAAGGTACTTGCAATAACTGTGGAAGCCTGGACATTATCGGAGAGTATGTCCTTTGCTGAGGGGACAGACTTCGGTTCCTTCGCAGCATGGTTCTGCTGGTGGTTCTTCACAGAGACCGCAGTTTCCCGTTCCGACCCAGAGCTCTGGATTTCAACCCCACGAACCGTCTACGTTTGGTAGATCTTCTAGACCTCAGTTTCAGATACCGCAGCAGGCCCAGGTGAATGCCTTGACGAGGGAGCATGCTGAGGAGACACCTGGTATGTTTATCGTAGGTACATGTTCTATCTTTCATTTTCCTGCGAGAGTTTTAATTGATACGGGAGCGTCACACTCCTTTGTTTTTGCATGGTTTGTGCATGAGTGTGGGTTGAGAGTTACCCCACTGTGTGATATCGTATCTTTATCTACTCCTGCTAGTGTGTGGGTTGTCAGGCCTCGTGCTCAAATCAGAGATAAAACATACAAACACATGCGGAAGCTACTAAAAAGCGGGTAAAATTTTTGCTTTTGTCCTGACGGTTTACAACAATATAATTTAAAATAGTGCGATACTCAAAATAGATATCCCAGTTTAAGAAACCAACAAAACAACACAATAATATCATCAGTATAGCATACGAATACAAGTATCAGACTCCGACCACTGGATACAACAACGAAGCACAGGGCATCCCCTGGCTAACTCAACTGATACATATAAATATGCTATACGCAATTGGGATACTCTAACCACCTCCTGGGGCACCGCCAGCTCGGTTAAAACCACGACCAGCTGTAAAACCTGGGTTTCCTGAAAACAACACAAACAGGGAAAACAACCAAGCCCCAGAGGGAAATGGGGTCAAACCCCAGTACGGAGAGCAACTATAAAACAGCAGTAAACAACAAGAATAAAATGCAGATGCTATGCATGCAACCAGGGACAACAGTCGAATGCTACAACCAAGGAAGGGAGCCAATGAACCTAATGCACAGCTCAACAGGAATCTGCAACAGAATATGTGGCCACGGTGAGTATAGGACATGTGGGTGCTACCCACTCAACCCTACTCACCCACCCAAACAACAAGAATAAAATGCAGATGCTATGCATGCAACCAGGGACAACAGTCGAATGCTACAACCAAGGAAGGGAGCCAATGAACCTAATGCACAGCTCAACAGGAATCTGCAACAGAATATGTGGCCACGGTGAGTGTAGGACATGTGGGTGCTACCCACTCAACCCTACTCACCCACCCTTACCAGATGCATCAACAACCCAACCTATGAACTGTGGTAGGTAGCCACTCGGCGCATAGGGGAAATGAGAGTGCGGAATCACCGCTCGCCATCGCATCCTGGTAAGAAAACAGAAAAACAACAACGAACAAAGGCTGCAATAGCTGAATGGAATGCGTGTATGCAACATGCTGGAACAACAAACATATAACCATATGCAAGACGACAATTACACATGGTAAGCATACACAGCTCTCACACAGAGCAACAAAACCACACGGCAATCAAAACACAGCCATCTCGCAATTTATCCAAGCCAGGTTCCACGCTGAAATACAAGCTCAAGATCCTTACCTCAATTCTGTGCAATAACTACCACAGTAAGGAGCCCGAGAGATCTGGTTAGAAACCTGCTAAACACACAACGTACAAGCATAAATCTCACGGGTCACAAGCACAAAACCCACGGCTGGGAGTTACAACTCAAACCAGCAACTAATCAACCCATACAACTTAGCAGGAAGCTTAGATGAAGGCTAAGACTAAGATCTCAACAACAATTCGATGTTCTACCTGCACGCACCAACATGCGGCCAAAATCAGCAACTTCGCGATCTCGCTCTAGCCAACTACAGCCTCTCAGAAGGGTATCAATCTAAAGAGCTTTTCGAGAGGAGTCCAACTCTACCTCAAACGTCCAAAACGATGGCCGGAAACGACGAGAATTCGCCGGGAAAACTCATGGTGAATAGTACTCTAGGGTTCGAAGACAGAGGTCGACAATCGAGAGAATAATTCGCTAAGTATGGGATCTGCACCACCAAAAATCCATAAAATCCTATTAATTCCAACAATTAATCTTAATTCTTTTCAGGTCTCACATTTCTCCCCCACTAAAAAGGATTTCGTCCTCGAAATCGGACAACAATTTTGGTACACAACACAGCAACAAAATACAAAACAGGAATTCGCCTAACACATGGCCAAGAGTTCAATATTACTGAGCAAACAATTAACAACAACTAAGGAAGAAATACAACCAAAAGCTACAAACTACTGGAAATTTAGCTCAACAGCTACTCAAACAAATTTAGCTTCTCCCTTCCATGTTTGCTCCATTGCACCATCACCAACGGGATGGTCTTATTCCTCAACTGTATCTCTTTTCTGCCAAGGATATGCAAGGGGTATTCTAGATAACTCAACGTCTGATCTAGCTCTACCTCGTCAGTCCTAAGCACATGAGACGGATCAGGCTCATACTTCCTCAACATGGAAACATGGAAGACATCATGTACAGTTCAGAACGGCATCAACCTTGCTAGGATCTACAGAAATCCCCTCGGCTGAAATAACATGACCCAAGAATACGACGCGATCCAGCCAAAACTCGCACTTCGAGAACTTAACATACAACTGCTGATCTCTCAGCGTCTGAAGGAAAATACGCAAATACTCCTTGTGCTCCAAAGGAGTCTTCGAATAGACTAAGATGTCGTCGATGAACACGATCACAAAATGATCAATAAACTCACGGAAAACTCGGTTCATCAGGTCCATAAAGACTGCAGGGGCATTAGTCAATCCAAACGGCATAACCAAGAACTCATAATGCCCGTACCTGGTACGAAAAGCAGTCTTCGCGACATCTTGATCTCTACCCTCAACTGGTGGTACCCTGAACGCAAATCAATCATCGAGTACACCGCAGAACCTTGCTGTAGCGACCAGATCATTTAGAAGTCCACAATTAGAAAGATATGAGATTGAGGGATTACATTGCTATTTCAATTCGATTCTTGAATATTCCGATCTATGTTATGATCAATCTTTATATTATTATGGATTGATATTCAAATGCTAGAATACAAGTACAGTAGATGTTTAGTAACTTCTGCAAACCAAGTGGATTCTCTATTTAACTAAAATTCTCGGTTTCCATGCACGTCTTTTGTTTTGAAAAGCAGAGCACGCTTCCTTAAGAGTTTTTGCATATTGATATAACGTGTTTGTTTTCCTTAGTCATTGTAAATCATATAAATAGGATCTTAAGCTGCTTCATGCATCATTACTTTCAAATCAAATCATATTAAGCGGTGCTCGCTCTCAAAGAAGCCGAACCAAAATACTTTCAAAGTGTTTTAGAGGAAACAGGCGGTGCGCAAGAAGTATATTGAATTTTCTGCTTATCTTGTGTTAAAGATACCAGGCAAGTAAACTCTGTTTCTTGCTCACTCAATAGAAAGCATATATTCAATTCTGTTTTTATGTTTATGTATGAGTTTTAAAGGAATATGGTTTCGACCGTTATTCAAAGAACAACCATGAAGTTCATGCTCTGTTTTTATGAAGAAGTTGAGTTACTGTAATTTTTATTCCAAAGTGATTTAGAAAATGTCTTGGTGATGTTATTCCAATGAATTCCTGAGATTTTCAGTAATTCATTCATCGATGTAGCTTAAAAGTAGCTTATTCGATTCTTTCCAGAAGTTTTAGAAAGTATGTCGAAGTCTTTAGAGGAAGGTGACCTTCGTAGTTCATGGTTATCTACAATAGGAAAGCTGATTCTTATACCTCTGCTGATATTGTCTTATCGAAAATATTCTAAGTATGAAATCAGCAGGTTCATTTCTTTGATTGAAATTCAGCAGATGCTTTGCTTTCGCAAATCCATCATATGTTTTGTAAAATCAAATTCAGCAGATGCTTTGCTTTCGCAAATTCAGCAGATGCTTTGCTTTCGCAAATTCAGCAGATGCTTTGCTTTCGCAAATTCAGCAGATGCTTTGCTTTCGCAAATTCAGCAGATGCTTTGCTTTCGCAAATTCAGCAGATGCTTTGCTTTCGCAAATTCAGCAGATGCTTTGCTTTCGCAAATTCAGCAGATGCTTTGCTTTCGCAAATTCAGCAGATGCTTTGCTTTCGCAAATTCAGCAGATGCTTTGCTTTCGCAAATTCAGCAGATGCTTTGCTTTCGCAAATTCAGCAGATGCTTTGCTTTCGCAAATTCAGCAGATGCTTTGCTTTCGCAAATTCAGCAGATGCTTTGCTTTCGCAAATTCAGCAGATGCTTTGCTTTCGCAAATTCAGCAGATGCTTTGCTTTCGCAAATTCAGCAGATGCTTTGCTTTCGCAAATTCAGCAGATGCTTTGCTTTCGCAAATTCAGCAGATGCTTTGCTTTCGCAAATTCAGCAGATGCTTTGGAGTGATTACGATCACAGTTCTTAAGAGTAATGTTTAAAGAAATGTTTTCAGATTGATTCATGCTTATGCTTTCGATTACTACTAGACTTCATAAGTTATGTTACGCTTGTTTATTCTTAAGCGTAAAGTTCAGACTCCAGTATGTATCAGTTCTTGAGCAATTGTATTCTTACTTTTGTTATTCAAGATTTTACCTGCTGGGCCTTTGCCTCACTAGTTTTTGTTGAGTGCAGGTAAATTACAGCAGGAAGATGGAGGGAGATGAACAGAATGGAAGGAGTGTGTTTATCGTGGACAATAGTGTTTTGTTTTCTTCCGTTTCAAAGTTCATAGCTTCTTTTTCAGAACACTGGTGTACTGTACTGAATATTCTGGTTTAAGTTGTATCAAAACAAGATTTCAGAATTTTGTTATGTTTTCAACCAAACGTTATCACACTACGAGATGCATTATTGACAGATGATATAGTTGTTCTCTTCATTTCCGCACCATTGCATAAATTATCCTAGATTTCTTACCTCTGAATGTGAAGTATTTCGGTATACTCGTTTCAACCCAGATAGTTAGTAGCGATCCATTCTCCAACGTTTATAACTTTTGATTTCGGGTCGTTACACTTGCAGTTGATCAAACAGATCATCGATTCTCAACGGGTACTTGTTCTTGACAGTGGCTTTGTTCAGCTGGCGAAAATCAATGCACATCCGCATTGAGCCATCCTTCTTATTCACGAACAAAATGGGCGCTCCACACGGTGACATACAAGGTCGGATAAAACCTTTCTCCAGCAAATCATCTAACTGCACCTTGAGTTCTCTCAACTCCGCAGGCGCCAGACGATACGGGGAACGAGAAATCGGAGCTGTGCCAGGCACCAGCTCTATGCTGAAGTCAATCTCCCGCCTCGGAGGAAAACCAGGAATCTCCTACGGAAATACATCAGGAAAGTGCCGCACCACGGGAACGTCACTAAGCTGTACACGAGAAGAAGAAGACGCATCCAAAGCATAGATCAGAAAGCCAGAATTCCCCATAGACAACAAACTGAACATCTCCATTGATGAGACCAACGGGATCTTCGATCGAGAATCCTGGCCATAGAAGTCCCACTTCTCGCCAGACAAAGGCCTAAAACGCACAATCCCATGGAAACAATCCACAGAGGCCCTATAGTTGGACAGCACATCCATCACAACTATGCAATCGAAATCCCATAACATCAAACAAATCAAACTCGCCACCAACACATGCTCACCAAAACGCAACACGCCATCTAACAAAACCTCCTTGTAGAACAAGCTCACACCTCCAGGGGTAGAAACAGAAACAGCATCGCGTAAAGGAATGGTACACAGACCATGCTCAACAACAAACGAATCAGAAATAAACGAATGCGATGCACCGGTGTCAAACAACAAACACGCAGGAAAAAAAAAACAAGGCAAGTACCTGCGATCACCCGACTCGGCGTCTCCTCGGCCTGATCCCTAGTGATGGCGTTAACCTGAGCATGCTGGGGTCCAGAAAAGAAAGGCTGAGACGACTGTCCGAACCACGACGGACCAGGCTGCTGAAACGGCCTAAACTGAGTCTCATCCAACCGAGGCTGCTGAATCTGAGGGGAACGACTCCTAGACTGACCTCCACGACCCTGAGGCTGTGCCGCGGTCTGCTGTGATCCAGCTGATGGACATACTCTAGCAAAATTCCCGTACATACCACAAAGGTTGCAGGAACCCTGCACACCAACACATTGCGTAGACGGATGCTTTCCACTGCAAAAACCACAAAACTCAGCCCGAGAACCGCTGCTACTCGAGCTACCCGAACTAGAAGATCCAGAACCCGACTTCATCTTGAACTGCTGATCGTGGGGTCGAAACCTCTGACGGCCAGACTGCTGTGCCACCTGTGGCTGTTGCTGCTACTGCGGCTGATGGGCTGACTGGGAGGACTGTGAAGACTGCGCTCCCGGGATAGCAGGACGACCACCCTGCGCTGCCTGCTGCCTACGAGCACGACGACTCTGCAAACCCTCCTCGATATCAATAGCAGTGTGAACTGCTTCAGCATAGCTCTTGGGTTTGCTTGTCAGCACCATTTGATACAACTCTTCGTTCAAGCCCTCAAGGAATCTAGTCCGCTTGGCCCTCTCCCGGC
>KV006572.1:289184-326187 GCA_001598015.1 Dorcoceras hygrometricum
ATTTATACACTATTATCCCCTCAGATAGCATAGGATATCCACGCATGTCTGCGAGCGGTGAATCCTCGACAACGGTGCATCGACTCCTACATGCATCGGGGTCTCACCCAATCCCGACGCCTTATGACCCCAAGTGAGTCGGCAAACGGATCAAAGTGAGACGCCTATCATGTAGAGTCTCAATGACGTTTCGAGTCGTGAGGACTAATCATTACAACCAAGACCTCGGACTTATCCACTCGACAAATGGTAACCACTTGGAAAGTCCGAACGAGGATAGTTCGATAGATCACCAGGTCACTATCTATCTGCATGCTCAGAACATCACAATGCTCCCTACCAATGAAACATGGTACTTCGCATCGCAGATACTAGTCTCGAACTCGTGCGGCCTTATCCTCATTTTGACGGTCCAATCGACTAGGAACATGTTCAGAATACACAGTGACTATTAGATGTGTTTCATGATAGCCGTCATACCCACTATCACATCTAACATACACTTTAGTGCATTCTAGGTCTTTACTCAACGCAATTGTAAATCATTATACACACAATGAAAGTAAAGAATGCCATATGGATAAATGCGAATATCATATATAAAGATTGTCATATACAAGAGTCTATAAACCCACACGCCACAAGTTGGCTAGTTGGGCATCTACTCTAACAGATAATTCCGTTGGTGATGGTCCAATGGAGCAAGCATGGCCGAGAAGAAGCAACCTGGGAGGTTGAGGAGAAGATGAGACAAGACTGGCCTCATTTATTTGAGCAATGACAGTGAGAATTCCAAGTAATTTCTAAGGTTTTATTCGAGTTTGCTTAGGTTATTGTGTTTGTTGTGAATGTTTGTTCGAATTCTACCCTGTTGTGCCTTTGATTTGGAGGATGAAATCTCTTAAGTTGGGGAGAATGTGAGGATTGAGAAATTCGAATAGTGATTAATCAGTTTTGGCTTAGGATTAGTCACGAGATTTTAGGGAATTCTAATTTCAGATTTTGAGGAATTGTAGTGAAGTTGGTTTGTGAAGTTCAGACTTCTGGAATTGAAGTTCAGCAGTTGTTTTTGCTAGCGGGGAATGATCCCAGCAGCGTTTTTATGCGAAGGTTTGCGGGCAATTCAGCTGTTAGTATTTCAGTAGTAGCGTGACCAGTTGTGAGCTATTATGTGAGGAAATCAGCAGTGAGTTGCATGAGCATTCAGTCTGTAATGCCCAGAATCATTAAGAAGAGGATTAGTTGAGTAATTTCGACATTTAAGAATTTGATGAAGTTTGATTATGAGCTCGAATTTCTTCTGGAAGTGTTGGGTGATTCAGGAACTGTGTATCGTTAAATCGCGCTAAGTCTGAGAACCAGACGAAGTAACCAGGCGAAGCGATTTGATAAAATTAGCAGCAGGTTACTGTAGCTCGCGACTGGTGGAATTTTGAAATTCAGTTGAAGCGTTAGTGTTGATTTCAGCTGGAAGCAAACGCGCGAATGCCAGAGTTAATGAGAAAGCACCACGTGTTGGTTACTACACGTGGAATCAGCAGCAAGAATTTCATACGCATCTGCTGGTTTATGTACCTGCTGGTCATTGATGTGTATCTGCTGGTTATTGACGCATCGGCTGGTTGATGATGGCGTAGGTGCGACGTTGTCGTTTTGGTAATAAAAGCAAACCAGTCGAGGGGGAAATGGTTCCAGCTGAGAGAATAATGCGACATCGTTTTGACTTATGAACAGGAGCTTCGATACGATGTCGTTTAGCAACCAGGCGAGGAATTGGAAATCAGTCGATAGATTTTTGTATTTGCTGGTTATCCAGTCGAGGGAACAATGCGACACCATTTTGATTATAAACAGGAAATGTTGATACGATGCCGTTTCGACTAAAGTAGCGAAACCAGTCGAGGGAATAGAAGAGCGACCAGCTGCTGGTTTCTTTTAATCGAAGTAGTACCAGCTGAGGATACGTAACGACGTCGTTGGAATTAGTTATAACGACATCGTTTTGAGTTTTGAAGTGTTGCGACTGGATTTATGTTGTGACTGGATTCATGTTGCGATTGGTTACTACTACAGCTGGTTGTTGCTTCTGCTGAAGAACAAGAAAATGATATTCGAACAACAACTGAGGACGATCAACAGCAGTTGAGGAATCTGTTTATCGTTATCCACTTTCGAAGCGGTGGGAGTATATCTTGTTTGAATACTCAGCATGACACGTGGAACTCGAATTGAATACGTTGGAAATGCTGTAGAAATACAGAAATCGTTGTCTATAAATAAGAGTGAATTTGAAATGCTGAGAACATCTTGATTTCAGCTATCGACCTTTGATCTTGCGAGTATCTCCGGAAGTGAGGAACAGTGCTTAAGAACACTGATTGAAGTATTTGAAAACAGAGGAACGAAGGTATAATCTGACAGAAGAGTCAGGAACTAGATTACCCGAGAATGATATTTCTTGAGTATTCCGCTGAAATCACACATATTTGATTACTGTTCTTTATTTAGAACTGTTCTTGATTTAAGAACTTGAGTTATGTGTGTGTCGATCCATCACAGGTAGTGGATCTTTTATATTTGCATGAGTTTTCATATTGAAGAGAATTGAATTGATTCTAATGCCCAGGACTGAGTTGGCCTGATTTTCGAAGCCGGAGATGGTTTCGATAGATGAATATTCATGTCAAGATCGGATACAAATCTTGATGGCATAGAACTGATATGGAATCAATTCTGAGATTGAAGAAGAGAACTAGAATCATTTCCTGTCATTGCATTTGTTTTACAGTTAATAAACTATTGTGCATTTTATTATTATTATGCGTACCTGCTGATTATATTGAGATGATTCTCACCGGAGTTTATCCGGCTGTTGTTTTGTTTTGTATGTGTGCATGACAACAGGAAGAAAGAACTAGTGGGGAGCAACCACGGGTAACGAAAGATAACTAACTAGACGCTGGATCAGCAGCAGGAAGACTAAACGCCAGCTGGTAGTCTAGATGTTTGGACAGTTAGTCTTAGGTTGCTCAAGTCTGGTTTTGTATATAAGATATAAGCGTGTACTAATGAACTTAGCTTGTAATCGCCATGAATCATGAAGCATTTGTATAAAGCAATACTATTGTCGATACAAGCTGAACCTTTTTACTTCTACTGGTTTACGCTTCTGCTTGTTGAAATTTTTTTTTTAAGTAACTTATGTATGAACCAGATTAGATTTATTAAACTTGTTTAGTTTAAATTAATAACCCACTGATTAAGATTAGAGAATTAATTGTGAGCAGAGAGCCTCACAACAGGTGGTATCAGAGCGTTACTACATTAGTGAGATCTTTGAACTAGATGAGTGGGGTAGATCAAGTTCTTCCTGATTGCTTAGATCATGGATTGCATGCTTTTGTGGTATATGTCTTACTGCTTTGAATTTATATCACATGATTCTTGTGAATAAATGGTAAGAATATACCGACGAATTATGAGAAGTACGTGCGTTGGAAGTGATTAACAGCATGTATTGAGTGAAGTATGAATCAGCACTCGATCTCTTGAGCAGCAGTACATTAATGTATGCTAATCAGAGGAGGGACTGAGATTGATTTGTTATTGTTTGATGAGAAATGATAAACAAGTCTGTTTGATTCCTAGATATGCCTCCTCGAAGAACCACGAATCGGCAGACAGAACAGGGTAGTACATCTACTGAGGTTCTGAATGCAGCTGCTACTCCAATGGAGACTTTGTTAAAACGATTCCAGTGATTTAAACCACCGACGTTGAGAGGAACAGAAAGTGCTATTGATTGTGAAAATTGGTTAGAAGATATTGAGCAATTGTTTGAAGCACTTGAGTACACTGATGAGCGTCGGGTGAAATTGATTATACACCAGTTGCATGGTATTGGGAAAAGCTGGTGGGTAGCAACAAAGAAAGCTCTTGAAAATCAGGTTACTGTGATTACGTGGGCAGTATTCCGAACAGCTTTCTATCAACGATTCTTCCCATTTTCTTATAGGAAGGATAAAGGAGCGGAATTTGCAAAATTACGACAAGGGCAGTTGAATATAGAGGATTACGTTGCCAAGTTCACGAGTTTACTGAAATTTGCGCCACATGTTGCTATGAGTGATGAAGCACAAGCGGATCAATCATTAATGGATTTAATCCAGATGTATTAACTTTGGTAAATACAGGAAGACCAAATACTTTTTCTGATGCGTTGAACCGAGCAAAAGGTGCCTACCTCGAAGAACCACGAATCGGGCAGACAGAGCAGGGTAGTACATCTACTGAGGTTCTGAATGCAGCTGCTACTCCAATGGAGACTTTGTTAAAACGATTCCAGTGATTTAAACCACCGACGTTGAGAGGAACAGAAAGTGCTATTGATTGTGAAAATTGGTTAGAAGATATTGAGCAATTGTTTGAAGCACTTGAGTACACTGATGAGCGTCGGGTGAAATTGATTATACACCAGTTGCATGGTATTGGGAAAAGCTGGTGGGTAGCAACAAAGAAAGCGCTTGAAAATCAGGTTACTGTGATTACGTGGGCAGTATTCCGAACAGCTTTCTATCAACGATTCTTCCCATTTTTTATAGGAAGGATAAAGGAGCGGAATTTGCAAAATTACGACAAGGGCAGTTGAATATAGAGGATTACGTTGCCAAGTTCACGAGTTTACTGAAATTTGCGCCACATGTTGCTATGAGTGATGAAGCACAAGCGGATCAATCATTAATGGATTTAATCCAGATGTATTAACTTTGGTAAATACAGGAAGACCAAATACTTTTTCTGATGCGTTGAACCGAGCAAAAGGAGCAGAAGCTGGATTACTAAGGCAGCGAAGAGCACAATTTGTGCCAGCAGCAGCCAAAGTAGCAGAGAACCCACAGATTCCACCACCCCCTCGTTTTGATGCTGGAAGCAGCAGCAGTGGGAAAAAGAAAAACTTCTTTAAAGGAAAAGGAAAACAATTCAAACGATCTGGAACCAGCAGTTCTTCCAGCTCGAACGATTTTAAACAAATGAAAACTGGACAACAACCTGGCGATTATTGTACCAAGTGTGGAGGGATACATTCCACAGAACAATGTAGAGGAGTGTCTGGTCTCTGCCGTATTTGTAATCAGCCGGGACATATCGCAAGAATATGTCCTCAGCGTAATGCTGGGAATTTTCAGAATTCAGCAGCACCGAGAACGATGCCAACACCAGAAAGGCAAGCCTCTTCTGTACATTCTAATCAACCTCAAAATCTGCAACAAAGTAGAAAATGAGGAAGCCAGACCGTGATCCAACCTCCTAAGCAACATGCAAAAGTGTTTGCATTGACCGAAGAGCAAGCACAGGCAGCCCCAGATGATGTTATTGCAGGTAACTGCTACTTGTGAAAATTTCCAGCTTATGTCTTAATTGATACTGGTGCATCACATACCTTCATCTCTGAGAATTTTGTTATAGCACATAAGTTGTCTGTTGAACCCTTAGCTGAATAGTATCGGTTTCTTCACCTCTGGGGAAAGGAATGTTATCGATCACTGCTGTTAGAAATTGTATGTTACAGTTTGAGGGTCACGCAATTGAAATTGATTGTGTTGTGCTTGGATTATCTGATTTTGATTGTATCATGGGCATCGATATGCTAACCAAGTATAGAGCAACAGTAGATTGTTTTCAGAAAGTGGTTCGATTCAAACCAGAGAAAACTGATGAATGGAAATTCTATGGTAAGGGATCACGAGCCAGAATTCCTTTAATCTCTGCTATTACAATGAATAATCTATTGTAGAAAGGAGCGGAGGGATTTCTGATTTATGCAATAGATACAAAGAAAAGTAGCCCGAATCTGGTGGATATACCAGTGGTGTGCGAGTTTGCTGATGTTTTTCCTGATGAAATCCCTGGATTACCTCCATATCGAGAGGTAGACTTCAGCATTGAATTGCTGCCAGGTACACAACCAATATCAAAAGCACCATATCGAATGGCACCAATTGAGCTAAAGGAATTAAAAGACCAGCTGGAGGATCTTCTCACCAAGGGATACATTAGACCAAGTGTTTCTCCTTGGGGTGCTCTAGTACTATTTGTGCGCAAGAAATATGGATCAATGAGGCTATGTATCGATTACCGGCAATTGAACAAGGCAACGGTAAAGAATAAATATCCTTTGCCACGAATAGATGATTTATTTTATCAGTTGCAAGGTTCGACAGTGTATTCAAAGATCGATTTGAGATCGGGATATCATAAATTGCGAGTAAGAGATGAAGACATATCGAAGACTGCCTTTCGAACAAGATACGGTCACTATGAGTTTGTGGTTATGCCTTTTGGATTGACTAATGCGCCAGCAGTGTTCATGAGTCTAATGAACCGTGTATTCCAAATATATCTTGATGATTTCGTGATTGTATTTATTGATGATATTCTAATCTATTCGAAGAATTTGAATGATCATGCGAGTCATCTTCGAACAGTTTTGCGGACTTTGAGAGATGAGAAATTGTATGCTAAACTGTCGAAATGTGAGTTTTGGTTACAAAGAGTAGTGTTTCTTGGGAATATTATCTCTGGAGCTGGAATTTCAGTTGATCCCAGTAAGATAGAGGCAGTAATCAATTGGCCTAGACCAAAATCTGTGCCTGAAATTCGAAGTTTAATGGGTCTTGCAGGGTATTATCGCCGATTTATTCAGGATTTTTCGAGTATGGCAAAGCCTATAACTCAGCTGACACAGAAAAATGTGCCCTTTGTTTGGTCAGAAGCATGCGAGAACAGTTTTCTTGAGTTGAAAAAAATCGAATGCAGCAGCTGATGCTTTAAGTAGAAAGATTTGTGCTTTATCTCTGACCACGATTGGAGTGTCGAATTTGATAGAAACTTGCTGCATTTCTGGATATGTATTTGAAACAGCCGGAAGCAAACCAATGAGAATTTGTGCTATCAGTGCTGAACCTGAACTACTGATTCGAATTAAAGAGGCACAAAAGAGAGATTTGAATATTCAACGATCTGTTGAAATGATAAAATCAAGACATCAATCTGAATATCGCATAAACAACGAAGATGTGTTGCATGTGAACAGCAGACTTGTTGTTCCAGATGTCGTGGAATTGAAAAACCAAATTTTGAGCGAAGCCCATCGATGTAAATTCAGCATTCACCCTGGTGGCAGGAAGATGTATAACGATTTGAAGGAACAATATTGGTGGGAACAAATGAGGACTGATGTGGCCGAATTTGTTTCAAAGTGTTTGAATTGTCAGTAGGTAAAAGCGAAAAGAAAGAAACCTGCTGGTTTATTACAGAGTCTATCAGTTCCTGAATGGAAATGGGATCATATTTCCATGGACTTTGTAACGAAATTGCCAAAATCATCCAAAGGTTGTGATGCAATTTGGGTGATTATCGATAGGTTGACAAAATCTGCGTGTTTTATTCCTTATCGAATGACCTATCGACATGATCAAATGGCAGATCTGTATGTTCGAGAAGTGGTAAGACTGCATGGAATACCAAAATCAATTGTGTCTGATAGAGACCCCAGATTTACTTCTCATTTTTGGAGTAGTTTACAGCAAGCACTGGGTACAAAACTACATCTAAGCACTGCTTATCATCCTCAAACTGATGGGCAATCTGAAAGAACAATTCAGACACTTGAAGATATGCTTAGAGCGGTAGTATTGGATTTTGGTATGCCATGGCAAGATTCATTACCGCTGGTGGAATTTTCATACAACAACAGCTATCAAACCAGCATTGAAATGGCTCCGTTTGAAGCGTTGTATGGAAGGAAATGTCGTTCACCATCGTACTGGGATGATGTTTCAGAAGTACCTGAATTGGGACCAGATTTGATTAGAGAGATGACTGAAAAAGTAAAATTGATTCAGCAGAGAATGCGAACAGCACAACATAGGCAGGCCAAATACGAATACCAGACGAAGACCTTTGAGTTTTGAAACAGGGGACAGAGTATTCTTGAAAATTTCTCCTTTCAAGGGTACAATCAGATTTGGAAAACGTGGGAAAATGTCTCCTAGATTCATTGGTCCTTATGAAATTTTAGAAAAGATAGGTGATCTAGCATATCGACTGGCTTTACCTCCATCTCTTTCGGGTATACATGATGTTTTTCATGTATCTATGCTGAGAAAGTATATGCCTGATACTTATCATATTATTCATGCTGAAGAAGCTGAGTTGGATGAAACTCTGAGCTATTTTGAACAACCAATTCAGATTCTTGATCGGAAAGAAAAACAACTTCGAACGAAGATGATTCCATTGGTGAAGATTCAATGGAATCGACATGGCGTTGAAGAAGCAACGTGGGAAGTAGAAGATGACATAAAACAACGATTCTCGTATCTCTTCCAATAAGGTTAGCTCTTGTTCAGCATCAATTTCTCCTTATGTTCATATATAGATAGCGACTGCTGATGAGTTCGAGGACGAACTCGAATCTTAGAGGGGGAGAAATGTAATGCCCAGAATCATTAAGAAGAGGATTAGTAGAGTAATTTCGACATTTAAGAATTTGATGAAGTTTTATTATGAGCTCGGATTTCTTCTGGAAGTGTTGGGTGATTCAGGAACTGTGTATCGTTAAATCGCTCTATGTGTGAGAACCAGACGAAATAACAAGGCGAAGCGATTTGATAAAATTAGCAGCAGGTTACTATATCTCACGACTGGTGGAATTTTGAAATTCAGTTGAAGCGTTAGTGTTGATTTCAGCTGGAAGCAAACACGCGAATGCCAGAGTTAATGAGAAAGCGCCACGTGTTGATTACTACACGTGGAATCAGCAGCAAGAATTTCTTACGCATCTGGTGGTTTATGTACCTGCTGGTCATTGATGTGTATCTGCTGGTTATTGACGCATCGGCTGGTTGATGATGACGTAGGTGCGACATAGTCGTTTTTGTAATAAACGCAAACCAGTCGAAGGGGAAATGGTTCCAGCTGAGAGAATAATGCGAGTTTTGACTTATGAACAGGAGCTTCGATACGATGTCGTTTAGCAATCAGGCGAGGAATTGGAAATCAGTCGATAGATTGTTGTATTTGCTGGTTATCCAGTCGAGGGAACAATGCGACACCGTTTTGATTATAAACAGGAAATGTTGATACGATGCCGTTTCGACTAAAGTAGCGAAACCAGTCGAGGGAATAGGAGAGCGACCAGCTGCTGGTTTCTTTTAATCGAAGTAGTACCAGCTGAGGATACGTAACGACGTCGTTGGATTTAGTTATAACGACATCGTTTTGAGTTTTGAAGTGTTGCGACTGGATTTATGTTGCGACTGGATTTATGTTGCGACTGGATTCATGTTGCGACTAGTTGCTACTACAGCTGGTTGTTGCTTCTGCTGAAGAACAAGAAAATGATATTCGAACAGCAACTGAGGACGATCAACAACAGTTGAGGAATCTGTTTATCGTTATCCACTTTCGAAGCGGTGGGAGTATATCTTGTTTGAATACTCAGCATGACACGTGGAACTCGAATTGAATATGTTGGAAATGCTGCAGAAATACAGAAATCGTTGTCTATTTAATAAGAGTGAATTTGAAATGCTGAGAACATATTGATTTCAGCTATCGACCTTTGATCTTGCGAGTATCTCCGGAAGTGAGGAACAGAGATTAAGAACACTGATTGAAGTATTTGAAAATAGAGGAACAAAGGTATAATCTGACAGAAGAGTCAGGAACTAGATTACTCGAGAATGATATTTCTTGAGTATTCCGCTGAAATCACATACATATTTGATTACTGTTCTTGATTTAGAACAGTTCTTGATTTAAGAACTTGAGTTATGTGTATGTCGATCCATCACAGGTAGTGGATCTTTTATATTTGCATGAGTTTGCATATTGAAGAGAATTGAATTGATTCTAATGCCCAGGACTGAGTTGGCCTGATTTTCGAAGCCGGAGATGGTTTCGATAGATGAATATTCATGTCAATATCGGATACGAATCTTGATGGCGTCGAACTGATATGGAATCAATTCTGAGATTGAAGAAGAGAACTAGAATCATTTCCTGTCATTGCATTTGTTTTACAGTTAATAAACTGTTGTGCATTTTATTGTTATTATGCGTACCTGCTGATTATATTGAGATGATTCTCACCGGAGTTTATCCGACTGTTGTTTTGTTTTGTATGTGTGCATGACAACAGGAAGAAAGAACTAGTGGGGAGCAACCACGGGTAACGAAAGATAACTAACTAGACGCTGGATCAGCAGTAGGAAGACTAAACACCAGCTGGTAGTCTAGATGTTTGGACAGTTATTCTTAGGTTGCTCAAGTCTGGTTTTGTATGTAAGATATAAGCGTGTACTAATAAACTTAGCTTGTAATCGCCATGAATCATGAAGCATTTGTATAAAGGAATACTATTGTCGATACAAGCTGAACCTTTTTACTTCTACTGGTTTACGCTTCTGCTGGTTGAAAATTTTTTTAAGTAACTTATGTATGAACCAGATTATATTTATTAAACTTGTTTAGTTTAAATTAATAACCCAATGATTAATATTAGAGAATTAATTGTGAGCAGAGAGCCTCACACAGTCTTTGTGTATTGGTAGGAACAGTAGCATGCTGACGTGGATTTCAGCAGTTAGCGTTAATGCGCGCGCGAGCAGCTGTCAAGTGTTGGTCAACAGTTGAGTTGACTACTGATGTTCTAGTGCTAATCAGCCGTTGCATTTGCGAGGGACCAGCTGTTGGTTGAGTTACCAGCTGTGGTTAGTAAGGCGACGTAGTTTTACCTTTGTTAGCGGGAACCTTGATACGTCGTCATTTTGATCTTATTTTAGATTCAGCTGTTGGTCGTTCCGCGAGAGAATTGTCCCCAGCTGTTGGAGCGCTGCGACGTCGTTTTGATTAGTTGGTACGGTGTCGTTTTGATGTCCCGTTGTGTAGTGCAACGTCTGTTTGTATCAACTTATTCCATTGAAGGGAAACATTGATTCAGTTGTAAGATTTCTACTGTAGCATTACCCGAAGACTGATTTAGGGAAACAACAGCTGTTGTATGCAGATTTATTTATGCAAGTGTTGAGCAACACTTAGATCAATTCCACCCGATATTTCTTATCTTCATCTTCGAAACCCTCGATAGCTACTGTTCACCCGAACATTTCTTCCCTAGATTTCTATCGATTCCAGCCGTTGTTTTGAACAAGATTGGTGGTACTGGATTCTTCTTGGGTTGCTCTTTCTATTGCTACCCATTTGAGGCTGTAGTTCGACCTTGGAGAAGATCACGGAGTAAGAGTATTGTTCGATTTTCTTCGCTAAGTGGAACCCGAGACTTCTGCAGCTTTCTTTAGCTTTGGATTTGAGGTTCAGGACAGCTTCTTCCGTGTTTAGCGAAGCCAGGAGAAAGCTGGTTTGCGTAGGATGAGTTCTGCCGTGCTTTCGAGAAATCTGTTGAGGCAGATTGAAGCTATGAGGTACGAATTGAGCAGTTCTAACAGCTTTGAGCGTGGACATGGCTATATTTCGTGTTATGAATCTTGTGTTGAATTGATGGCTGAATTACGTGAACAGATTTAACCTGCTTTGGTCATTGATGTTCTGTTTTCACGTATTGTTATTATATGCATTTAGAGTTTATTATTGAATGGCATTCATGTATACATCTTGAGCCGGATTTATTAATTTATGTCCCGATTTAGTGCCACGTTGTGACTGGCCGACAGATGTGTTGTGCCTGAAAAGTCCAATGCGTTCATCGGAGTGGTGATTGCCGGATTCGAGTGTCTACCATCGAGCTGTGATGGGCTGAAGGGCCCTGAAGATCACGGACCGATGATTTCCCGGTTGATACACCGTGGTATGGAGGCTCGACGTGAGATGATTTGCAAGTTGATATGCTGGTCTTGATTACCGATTTCCTTGATAGCCCTCATGCATTTCATATCATTGATTTATAGCATGTTGCATGATTTGCTGTTTTGATGGCTCTTCGTACTGAGGCTTGACCTCATATTTCTTTTCCTGCTTTTGTGTCTTTTGGGTCCGTGTTACCCATTTACAGGATCTTCAGGTAACCAAGCTGGACCGAGTGGAGCGCCAGCTCATGCATTTCATATCATTGATTTATAGCATGTTGCATGATTTGCTGTTTTGATGGCTCTTCGTACTGAGGCTTGACCTCATATTTCTTTTCCTGCTTTTGTGTCTTTTGGGTCCGTGTTACCCATTTACAGGATCTTCAGGTAACCAAGCTGGACCGAGTGGAGCGCCAGCTGGTCGATCCTCATTCCCTTGAGTCCCAGTTATATATTAAATTATGTATTGTACCAGGGGATGCCCTATGTTTATATGTATATGGGGATCTGTATCTTATTTGGGATTTTATGTTACCTGTTTTGCTTGAGTTTGATTTAACTCGTATTTCGATTATTGATATTTTGAATGACGATTTGAGTTCAGGCCCAAGTTATTTCGAAAATTTTTTTTAAGCCCGATTTTACACTTCCGTGATTATGTGCTTGTTTGTGCGTTAATCTTGAGTGATTAGCACGGGGCCTGACACATGCAGCTTGCTCAAGGAAACAGAAGACTTGGTCCAGGAGCTAATCACTTCATTTAACCTTTCATTTTCAGATTTGAGCTCACGAGACATATTTCTCAGGAGATCATTCTCAATCATCAGCTTACTTAACTCAGTCTTTAAACTGTCAGTATCCTCAAGCTGAGCATTGCTTGATTCAATTGAACTATTTTTGAAACGTCCCTCACTTCTTAAATTATATTTAATTTAAAAGAGATCATAAATACGGAAAAGAAAATACTAGGAATATTTTTTTTTCATTTTATACTAACTCCCACATGTTGGATATTAAAAATATTATTAAATGCAATAATAGTAAATCATCATCATAGGGTCTCTAAGGTTAATAAAAGCTTTAAACAAAATAAACGTGCATGATAGCTAAAATTTGGCTAAGTCATAAAAATAATCCTAATGCATAAGAAAATATACTTTTCTAAAAACAAGTCGACATATGCTAAAAAGACTGAAAATGTTAACCGGAAACAATAGGTCGCTGGGTAGGTGCCAAGTTCGACTCAGGAATCCTGCCCCTCAATCTCGGTCTCAGCCTCATCTGTACCATCCAAGCATATGAGTCTAAAGACTCAACAAATAAAAAACTGAGATAACGAGTACTAAATAATACATGCACATGCATTAAAATATTTCTACTTAAAATAGTTTCTTGACTTACAAGGTATGCATTAAAACAATTCCATGCTCAAAATAAATAAAAATCTTTGCATAAATAAAATGATTTCTAAAACATTTTTTTCCTCGAGAATTCGGTTCCTCGACTGTGGTTCCTCAACCTCAAGTCTGGCAAGCGGAACGTCTCCCAACCCCATATCCGTCATAGAAAAACCATAATCAAGTCCCATCATTCAAAAAATCAATTTTCCTCATTCTTGCCTCAAATAGTTTTATCAAATCCTCAATAATTAAATAAATTCCATAACCTCAAAAACATTCTGCCCATAAATACTTTAAAAGTAAGCATATGCACTTTAAATAGTCGAACGTGCTAAAAATCATTTTCTAGGCCTTAAATTTCCATAAAATATTAAAAATCTCATAAATGCTAAAAATACTTAACAACAGTTCATAATATCCTTAAAACATATGGTAAAGTCACTCATGAATTTTGGCAGCCCCTAGGACTCAATTTCCCAACTTTCCCGAAAATATCCCGAAAGGACCCACTCTGCGCTACAAAACCGTAAAAATCATATAAACTTCATTTCTTAACCAAATGACCTCAAACTTGAACCCACGTACCATAACTCGATTGGCTAGATTCTGGATCAAACAGCATGCAAAACCGATATCTGAGGTGACCACAGTGACGCTCGCAACCATACTGGTCGCGCACAGGAACAATTCTGGGAGAGGTTAGAAACACAACTTCGAACCAGCCCCTTCCCTTGACTCCAGCACCAGACCTACCCCTCACACAGCCCATGGACGATCCTTAGGACTTCTGCTAACCTCTTTGAATCGAAACCTAAGCCATACTAGACTTCTCCTCCCATCAAGATCCACCTTGACAACCCCGACACAACATCACTCACACCCACCAAACGGCCTTAACCCTCTCCTTCACCAAAGGTCCAGATCTGAACTAGGCTGCAAAATACATGAATGAATTACATTAAACAGTAAGATATGCATTAAAAGTGGATTAATCCAATCATCATATCATAAATCATCACACACATATACATAGGCTTGAAAGGTGCATTCAAGGAAGCTTTGTACTTGCCTTTCTTTGTGAAAACTTACAACCAAGAAGTGATGTAGGCTTTTAGGAAGGCAAGGAACACCACACCAAGCCGAGGAAGAAGCCTTAAGCCACCACAAAATTGGAGAGGCAACGGGGAGAGGGAGGTGTGCACTAAGGAATGTGGAGGGAGGCTTGCACTAGGGTTTTGGGGGAGGGAATTTGTTTACGTGTACTTGTAAGGATGTGGTAGGTTAGTAAGGGTAATTTAGGGATAATTAGGTAGATTAGTGAGGGTAATTTAGGGATAATTAGGTAGATTAGTGGCAAGAGTTGTGTTTTTAAGAAATACTCAAAGTTGCTATTTAAATTGACAAAAGTGCTACTCCTCCACATTTAGAAATTTTGAGTGAAAGTTTGGTAAAAATAAACTCCCCTCCTACTCTATGATTTTCGAAAATAAGGGGTTGAAAAAGGTAAGAAGATTTGATTTTTAATAATGATGCAAGTGTGTGTAAAACTTATATTTTTTTGTAGCAATGGTGCTAATCATCCATAAGAATGAAATTCTCAATCCCTCATGGTTTGCAAAAATTTAAAAGTATTTTAAAAACGAAATTCCTCCCCAATGTTCACATTCTAAAAATAGAAAGTTTCAAGGCATGGCTTCGAGAATGAATTAAAAAAATAAGAGTCCTCGGTGTCCTCGTCAACTCCTTTCCAACCTTGCATCAACTAAATCATGAATCTCAAAAAGAACTCGATGTCGGAATTAAATAAATCAAATAGCATAACTCATGCGGATAAATAAATAAAATAGTAAGGCATGCGATTTAGATAGGAAAATTCCTAGGCGTTACAATTCTCTCCCCTTAACATGAATTTCGTCCTCGAAATTCGAAAACTTACCGAAAAGATCTGGGTAGTGCTCCTTGATATCAGCCTCTACCTCCCACGTGGCCTCCTCCTCGGAGTGATTCAGCCACTGGACCTTGACCATAGGAATAGTCCGGTTGCATAGCTTCCGATCCTGCCTGCATAATATATGAACGGCTCGCTCCTCAAAAGTCATCTGTGGCGTCAACTGCAGGGGCTCAAAGCTCAACACATGCGAAGGGTTAGGGACGTATTTCCTAAGCATGGAAATGTGGAAAATGTTATGCACAGACGCTAAGCTCGGGGGTAAAGATACACGATAAGCTAATGTCCCCACTCTGTCGAGTATCTCGAAAGGTCCTATGTAACGGGGTGCAAGCTTGCCCTTCTTCCCAAATCTCATAACACCCTTCATCGGAGCGACCTTCACGAAGACATGCTCTCCCACCGCAAACTCTAGGTCTCTCCTCCTCGAATCGGTGTAACTCTTCTGTCGACTCTGGGCAGTCCTCATCCTCTCCCTAATCCTCATCACTGTCTCGGCCGTCTGCTGGACTATCTCAGGCCCTAACTCTGCTCGCTCTCCTACCTCATCCCAGTGAATGGGTGATCTGCACTTCCTACCATAGAGTGCCTCATAAGGTGCCATACCGATGGAAGCCTGAAAACCGTTGTTGTAGGTGAACTCTACTAGAGGTAGTTTGGCTTCCCAACTCCCTTGGAAGTCGATAGCACATGCACGAAGTAGATCCTCTAATGTCTGGTTCACCCTCTCTGTCTACCCATCTATCTGGGGGTGAAATGCCGTGCTGAACTGTAGCTTCGTCCCCAAAGAAGCATGTAGACTCCTCCAAAACGCTGACATGAACCTAGTATCTCTGTCTGATACGATCGAGACTGGAATCCCATGCAGCCTGAAAATCTCCCTGATATACAGTTCAGCGTACTGAGTCATGGTGAACGTGGTCCTCACTGGTAAGAAATGCGCTGATTTTGTGAGTCGGTCCACAATCACCCAAATGGAGTTCGATCCTGTAACTGTCCTCGGCAATCCCACGATAAAATCCATCGAGATGTTCTCCCACTTCCACTCAGGAATAGGGAGTGGCTTTAGTAATCCAGCTGGTCTCTGATGCTCGGCCTTGACCTGCTGGCAAGTCAAACACTCAGACACAAAGAGATTTATGTCGCGCTTCATGCCCGGCCACCAATACAATTGCTGCAGGTCCTTATACATCTTCGTGCTCCCTGGGTGAACAGAGTAAGGTGCTATGTGAGCCTCTGACATGATCAAATCTCTCAGTGAGTCTCCTGGCGGAACCCAAAAACGACCTCTATACTTCACGATCCCATCACTCACGGTGTATAATCTGCTGCCCTTCTCCTCATCTCAGTCTCCACTTCTGCAATTGTTCATCGTCAGCCTGACCACTGAGGATGCGGTCCAGAAGTGTAGACTGTACTGTCAGAGTGCTCAATCTCGGTGCTCTACCAGCTGTATAGATCTCTAAACAGAAGCTATGAATCTCTCGCTGCAGCGGTCTAGATGCTGACATGTGTGCAATAACAGCTGTCTTCCTACTCAAAGCGTCAGCCACTACATTAGCCTTCCCCGGATGATTATTGATCTCGCAGTCATAATCTTTCACCAACTCTAGCCACCTCCTCTGCCTCATGTTCAGCTCCTTATGCGTGAAAAAGTACTTCAGGCTCTTGTGGTCTGTGAAGATCTTGCATTTCTCCCATACAGATAATGCCTCCAAATTTTTAGTACCAAAACAACTGCTGCTAGCTCAAGATCGTGTATCGGATAATTCCTCTCGTGCACCTTCAACTGTCTGGAGGCGTAGGCGATAACTCTGTCATTCTGCATCAGTACAGCGCCTAATACTAGCTTCGATGCGTCCGTGTAAATCACAAAATCTCCTTGCCTCGATGGCATATATAATACAGGCGCTGATGTGAGAGCTTGCTTCAAAGTATCGAAGCTCTGTTGGCACACTGGACTCCAAATATATCTGGCATTCTTCTTCGTCAACACAGTCAAGGGCACCGCAATAGATGAAAAGCCCTTGTTAGGACAAAATTTATTAGTTTTGGTGATAACAAAAATAAGACAAGTTGCTATTGGACAATCAGTTGTCGCATTTAACAGGAGAATATTTATCAATCAACAAGTGGTAATTCAGCAGTTGGGGTTTTCGAGAGAGATCAGCAGATGGTATGCGATCAGCAGATGAACTGTTTAAGATATTCAGCAGATATACTCCTTGCGAGCAATCAGCAGGTACATATAAGTGTTAGCGTGGTTTTGGTAAGGATTGGTAACGACAGCGTATTGATTGGATTAGAAGAATCAGCAGAAGCATTCTTGAAGAGATCAGCAGTTGTTTAGAATATGTCGTTGGAGAATGCAAAACGACTGCGTTTAGATAAGTTGGAACGACGGCGTTTTGAGATATCGCTAGTATTTTAGTGAGACCAACGTTTGCGCAAAGAGTTGAAATGGCTCAGAGACATATTGTTCATACAGTGCTGGATGCTGATGCTAACAGAGAATTACTTGAGAGACAAGCAGCAGCGGAGCGTGATAGAGAAAGAAGAAGAAGAGAGGCAGGGATGTTGAAAAGGATAAGAAGAGATTAGATTAGCTTTTCTGCTGAAAATCTTTGTACACATCTTTTGTACAATTTTGTTGGTTAATGAAAATTTGCATTCCAGCAGATAGTGTGCAATTTATTTTTGCATATCTTTTTTCTCGGCTGCTGAAGTTTTGTCATCACCAAAAAGGGGGAAATTGTTAGGACAAAATTTATTAGTTTTGGTGATAACAAAAATAATACAAGTTGCTATTGGACAATCAGTTGTCGCATTCTACAGGAGTATCTTTTATCTATCAACAAGTGGTAATTCAGCAGTTGGGGTATTCGAGAGAAATCAGCAGATGGTATGCGATCAGCAGATGAACTGTTTGAGAAATTCAGCAGATAGATTCCTTACGAGCAATCAACAGGCACATATAAGTGATTAGCGTGTTTTTGGTAAGGATTGGTAAACGACAGTGTTTAGGTAAGTTGGAACGACGTCGTTGGGATGCACAGTTACTTATCAGCAGATACATTCCTGAAGAGATCAGCAGTTGTTGAAGAATGCGAAACGACAGCGTTTGGATTAGTTGAAACGATAGCGTATTAATTGGCTTAGTATTTCAGCAGATGGCTACAGTGAACTTCAACCAGCAGATGATGTTAACCAGCAGGTGCATTACAAGATAGCAAAACGGCGTCACTTGAATAAGTTGACACGACATCGTTTTATCGCTAAAGGAATCAGTCGATGGAAAAACACAAACGCATATCAGCAGGTGAATTCTTCCAAGTGTTTTTCCAGTCGAAGTATCTTTGAC
This sequence comes from Dorcoceras hygrometricum, assembly GCA_001598015.1. Classification (NCBI taxonomy): domain Eukaryota; kingdom Viridiplantae; phylum Streptophyta; class Magnoliopsida; order Lamiales; family Gesneriaceae; genus Dorcoceras; species Dorcoceras hygrometricum. Next base: position 307,761 of record KV006572.1, read on the forward strand.
ATCGTTGATGGAGTTAGTGCTGGTTATCAAAGTTATTTCAGTCGCAAGCTCAAATTGATTCAAATACGATCGTTTACACAAATGGAAAAGATTCGTAGGATCGTACAGTTGCCTGGAATTAAGGAGACAGCGTGTGTACTATTTTGGATAAATAGTACAATGTACAAAGGCTGTTTCTCCATGTTTGCACAAATATGGAAAGAAGACAAATTGGCTCTGTCAATGAGCAATTTGCCTTGTAGTGGAGAAGGGATTACGGTGTACAATTTTTGGCAGCAATTCAAACGGGATTTATTTTCCTTGGAGAATTTTTTGACCGTTGCAATCGAAGCCTATATATATCAGCAGCAGTGTTGAAGAAAACACACTTCGCCATCTATCTATTGTTGTCACGCTGTCAAAATCAATCTAGAGCTTACTCTTCATTAAAAGCATTCAAAGCTCAAGCACTCGAAGAATCTTCATTCATTTGATATTCACTGTTATACCTTAGAGTGTCATTCTCTGGTTCACTTTATTGAATCAAGTTTCACTGTCTTAGAAACCAGAGATTTTACTGTACTCAAGTGTATTCATTGTTGTATTTGATTGAGTCTGTAACGAAATGTCTTTATTAAGAAGTTCGAAAAACTAACAAGTGTTGTAAACCAGCAGCGAAGCCTGCGTGGAGTGTTGTGAAGTGCTAGGAGTTCTCATAGCTGCTGGCTTTTGGATCGGGTGTTTGTAGAAGGCCTACTTGCATCAAATCTTCTAGTGATACCTTCCGAGGAGGAAGAAGGGGAGACGTAGGACATTGAAGTCCGAACTTCCAGAAACAAATCCTGAACTCTATCTTTTACATTACGCACGATTATATTATTTCTTGTTATTCACTGTTCACAAACCAATACGGCCTTTTTCCGCACAAATATTGTTGGCTGAGAAGTTTGCATAAAACTGAGATCCAAAACATTTTAAAAGAGTTTTGAAATAGAAAAATCGAAGGAGTTCATTCAACTAACCCCAAACTGTGCAAGAAGTTTTCTAAATTGATGCAGGATAAGTTTGAGATGAGCATGATGGGGGAGCTGACATTCTTCTTAGGCTTATAAGTTCGCCAGCTGGAAAATGGAATTTTCATTAACCAGGCGAAATACACAAAAGAATTGTTGAAGAAATTTGGAATGGAAAACAGTTCATCAGGAGCGACCCCGATGAGTTCAACAATCAAACTCGATAAAGACGAAGCTGGATCTGCCATTGAGGTATCTCTTTATCGTGGTATAATAGGCTCTTTGCTATACTTAACTGCTAGCAAACCAGACATCATTTTTGCTGTCTGTATGTTTTCTAGATTTCAAGCAGAGCCAAAGCAATCGCATTACATTGCTGTAAAGCGAATATTGAAAAATTTGAAGGGTACTCCTAACGTGGGTCTTTGGTATCCCAAAGACTCCGGCTTTGAACTAATTGGGTACAGTGATGCAGATTACGCAGGTTGCAGGATTGATCGCAAGAGCACAAGTGGAACATGTCAATTTTTAGGGGATCGATTGATTTCTTGGTTTAGTAAGAAGCAGACGTCAATTGCCACGTCAACTGCTGAGGCGGAATATCTTGCTGCTGGCAGTTGTTCGCACAAATCCTCTGGATTCAACATCAATTAAAGGATTATGGCATTGATGCTTCTGAAGCTCCTATTCTCTGTGACAACACAAGTGCAATTCCAATCACCCAGAAACCTGTACTGCACTCACGAACCAAGCACATCGATATCAGGCATCACTTTATAAGAGACCACGTGCTAAAGAAGGACGTTCGGCTGGAGTATGTGTCAACTGAGCAGCAAGTAGCTGATATTTTCACAAAGCCTCTGCCGGACGCTAAGTTTTCTTATTTTAGAAACACTTTAGGTCTTCTTGAATTGCCTTGATTGTTTGTGTACTAACGCATATTGCAGGTTAATTAGCCATTGCTTAAATCAGCAGTAGGTATGTTTTTCAGGGAAACGACTAGCCTATCAGCTGAGGTAAGTCTCTTGCGTTGGGAGTATATTGGTCGTAGGGGGAACCAGGAGCTGATTTAATAAGCGTGACGTCAGCAGAACATGTTGCGACTGGACATAATCAGCTGTTGCATGTATACTGCTGATGCTTATATGTGATCAGCTCTTGCCACCTTCAACGCAATATTAAATCAGCAGTTGTGACTTTATACCTTTGGCGCGAACTTATTTATTTTTTGCACTTTATTTGATTAAAATCTTGTAAAATATTTTACACCGTACGATCAAAATATTTTGAAAATTTTTCAAATCATTTTAAACAGTGTACGCGCTCATTAATTAGCCATTGCTTAAATCAGCAGTAGGTATGTTGTTCAGGGAAACGACTAGCCTATCAGCTGAGGTAAGTCTCTTGCGTTGGGAGTATATTGGTCGTAGGGGGAACCAGGAGCTGATTTAATAAGCGTGACGTCAGCAGAACATATTGCGACTGGACATAATCAGCTGTTGCATGTATACTGCTGATGCTTATATGTGATCAGCTCTTGCCACCTTCAACGCAATATTAAATCACCAGTTGCGAATTTATACCTTTGGCGCGAACTTATTTATTTTTTGCACTTTATTTGATTAAAATCTTGTAAAATATTTTACACCGTACGATCAAAATATTTTGAAAATTTTTCAAATCATTTTAAACAGTGTACGCGCTTACGGATGGTTGACACGTGTCTTACCATGCAAACAGTCACATCAATATTTTCTCTTCAAAAACCGTTTAGTATTCTTTACTATATTTACGGCGTTTTCTATTCATCGTCTCCTTACTTTACAAAATTTCTTCGACGCATATTTGTGCTCCTTCATCTAAGATTTCTTACTGATAAGACCATTCATCGGTATATACCTTCATCGACAAAAGTGGTGCACAAGAACCTGCTGATGCACTCAAAGTTAAGAAAGCACCCAGGACCAAGGTTGCCTCCAAGAAGCGACCAGCAGATATTCCTTTGGATGTACCAGTGCTTAAAAAGAAAAGGACTTCGAAGAAGAAATCACCTTTGGAGATAGTGGTCGTTGCCCAGGAAGCAATTCCTATTCTAAGTGTTCCTGTTTCACCAGCTGTAGAGCCTATGGTTGAGGACCAGCAGGCAGAATTTAGTAACGAACAACCAGCTGATAAGCTTCATACTGATAAATCAGCTGCTTCAACTGAGGAGAGACATTGGTTTGATCTCTCATACGAAGAACTCATTGCCAAATGGGCTGCTGAACGCCAAATTACCTCTCCTGCTGATACTAATGATGAAATCGAGGATGATAAACCAGCTGTCGATGATCCCGAAACTATTATCAATCAAGTTCTTCAACATTTGGATTCCACTTCAGCTGATAAGAATGTTGAGCCAGATGAAGAAGTAGCAACTATGGATGTTGACACTGCTGGTGAAGACCAGCAGGTACAGGAACCTGTGACTCAAAACACAAATAATGATCTGCTCGATGATGATGAGCAGAAGTCACTGGACGATATTCTTCTGACGATTTCAGTTTATGTTCCATTGCCTTCTGCTAGCATGGAAATTACGAAGATTGTCATGGGAAACGAGATAAAGATTCCAGGCGTTACTGAAAGGACTTGGTTCCTAAGCAGCCTTCCTAAAATTCTTGCTGATCATAAAGGAAAGGCAATTTTGGTGGAGAAAGACCCAATCAAGGGCAATCCGGCTCAGGAGCATTACTTCTTAATATGTGCAGATATTGATTTGCTCGTGGCTTTGCGTGCCAAGGTAGTTGATGAAGTAGCTCTATTCTTTAATTCTTTCAGTTTGAAGAAGCTGGCTACCATAAATATTGAGGAAATGTATAATGAAGAAGCTGCATAAATATTGAGGAAATGTATAATAAAGAGGAGCTAGTTTTGTCCTGGGGCGAAACAGAGTCACCCCAGTTAGCTATTCTATTCAATTTCTCAGTTTTGTACAGTTCATATTCAGTACAGTTTATTCAGCAGATTGACTACAACAGATATTTCAGATTTTCTTTCTTCCATTGCTTTGGACAGAACAGCTTTACGTAGTGTTCAGAGATCTTTTGCTCAGTCAATTGTTCCAAGTGTACAGTTTTCGTTAGATCAGCGCCTGTCTTCTCCAACCTCTGCTGACAATTCTTCCTCTTACATTTTGATGCGTCAGATATCGATGCTGTTGTGTCCTCTCTACCATCCGTCTCTCCGGATATCTCTGCTGCTCTTGCCGATTTTCAAGCTATTTTATCGGAGCAAGTTAATGAATCTCAGAGTGGCATTTCATCCAGACTACATAAAATTGAGCAAGTTCTTCGTGACAACCTGTGCGATCAAGCAGCACTTTTCAAAATTTTATTTCAAGAAGCACGTCAAGAAGGTCGCACCATTGCTGATGTCCAGACTCTGCGCTTCAATGAATTCCGCAAACATACTCTAGCTCAAAATGCTTCTATCTTTACCGGACTAGCGGATGTGCGAAAGGAAGTGCAGGAAGTGAATGATAAAGTGGACATCTTAGCCTCGCGCGTAAATGCCGTTCAAAAGGATGTTGAGGCCATCAAGGAAGCCATTTCCCACCAGCTTTTCGAATTTCAAAGTCAGGCACAGGAAAATCAGAATATTCTTCATGCCCAACTGAGCGAACTTGTTGATTATATATGTCGGGGCGATGCTGACAAAAAGGGGGAAAGTGGCAGCCGAGGACTCCAACAGCCTTTGAATATTCAAATCGAAGACAGTGCTGTGAGAACTCCAACGTTTGCACAAATGGTTGAAATTGCTCAGAGACATATTGTACAGACTGTGCTGGATGCTGATAGTAACAGAGAATCTCTTGAAAGACAAGCAGCAGCTGAACGTGATAGAGAAAAAAGAAGAAGGGAGGCGAGGATGTTGAAAAGGAGAAGAAAATATTAGATTAGCTTTTCTGCTGAAAATCTGTGTACACATCTTATGTACAATTTTTTTGGTTAATGAAAGTTTGCATTCCAGCAGATCGTGTGCAATTTATTTTTGCATATCTTTTTTGTCTCGGCTGCTGAAGTTTTGTCATCACCAAAAAGGGGGAAATTCTTAGGACAAAATTTATTAGTTTTGGTGATAACAAAAATAAGACAAGTTTCTATTGGACAATCAGTTGTCGCATTTAACAGGAGAATATTTATCTATCAACAAGTGGTAATTCAGCAGTTGGGGTATTTGAGAGAGATCAGCAGATGGTATGCGATCAGCAGATGAACTGTTTAAGAAATTCAGCAGATACAATCCTTGCGAGCAATCAGCAGGTACATATAAGTGTTAGCGTGATTTTGGTAAGGATTGGTAAACGACAACGTATTGATTGGATTAGAAGAATCAGCAGAAGAATTCTTGAAGAGATCAGCAGTTGTTTAATGTCGCTTGAATAAGTTGATACGACAACGTTTTGGCTTTGCATCAGAAAATCAGTCGTTGAGTTTTACAAAGGACCAGTCGATGGAAAAACACAAATGTATGTCAGCAGGTGAATTCTTTCAAGTGTTCTTTCAGTCGAAGCATCTTTGACAACGTTGATGGAGTTAGTGCTGGTTATCAAAGTTATTTCAGGCGCAAGCTCAAATTGATTCAAATACGATCGTTTACTCAAATGGAAAAGATTCGTAGGATCGTACAGTTGCTGGAATTAAGGAGACAGCGTGTGTACTATTTTGGATAAATAGTACAATGTACAGAGGCTGTTTCTCCATGCTTGCCCAAATATGGAAAGAAGACAAATTGGCTCTGTCAATGAGCAATTTACCTTGTAGTGGAGCAGGGATTACGATGTACAATTTTGGCAGCAATTCAAACGGGATTTATTTTCCTTGGAGAATTTTGTGACCGTTGCAATCGAAGCCTGTATATATCAGCAGCAGTGTTGAAGAAAACACACTTCGCCATCTATCTATTGCTGTCACGCTGTCAAAATCAATCTAGAGCTTACTCTTCATTGAAAGCATTCAAAGCTCAAGCACTCGAAGAATCTTCATTCATTTGATATTCACTGTTATACCTTCGAGTGTCATTCTCTGGTTCACTTTATTGAATCAAGTTTCACTTTCTTAGAAACCAGAGATTTTACAGTACTCAAGTGTATTCATTGTTGTATTTGATTGAGTCTGTAACGAACTGTCTTTATTAAGAAGTTCGAAAAACTAACAAGTGTTGTAAACCAGCAGCGAAGTCTGCGTGGAGTGTTGTGAAGTGCTAGGAGTTCTCATAGCTGTTGGCTTTGGGATCGGATGTTTGTAGAAGGCCTACTTGCATCAAATCTTCTAGTGATACCTTCCGAGGAGGAAGAAGGGGAGACGTAGGACATTGAAGTCCGAACTTCCAGAAACAAATCCTGAACTCTATCTTTTACATTACGCACGATTATATTATTGCTTGTTATTCACTGTTCACAAACCAATCGGCCTTTTTCCGCACAAATATTTTTGGCTGAGAAGTTTGCATAAAACTGAGATCCAAAACATTTTAAAAGAGTTTTGAAATAGAAAAATTTGAAGGAGTTCATTCAACCCCCCCCCCCTTCTGAACTCCTATTTACTTAGTGATCCTATTTCTGGGACCATCAGCCCTTGATGAACTTTAGGTAATATCCTGCCAAACCAAGGAAACTGCGGATCTCAGATGCATTCGTTGGTACAGCCCACTCTCTGACTGCCTCAACCTTAGACGGATCCACCTCTACTCCATTGCTGGAAATGATGTGCCCAAGAAACGCCACTCTCTTTAGCCAGAACTCGCACTTGCTGAATTTTTCATATAACTGGCGCTCCCTCAGGACTCCAAGTACTGTCCTCAGATGTCGACTATGCTCCTCCCTGCTCCGAGAATAGATAAGAATATCGTCAATGAATACGATGACGAACTGATCCTGATACGGCTAAAATACGCGGTTCATGAGATCCATGAAGACCGCTGGTGCATTCGTCAACCCGAAGGGCATCACCAAGAACTCGTAGTGACCGTAACGAGTCCTGAAGGCCGTCTTATGCACATCTGCCTCCTTCACCTTCAACTGATGATAGCCAGAACGAATGTCTATCTTATAGAATAGCAAGCTCCCTGCAACTGATCAAATAGGTCCTCCACTCTCGGCAACGGGTACTTGTTCTTGACAGTTACCGAATTCAGCTCATGGTAGTCGATACGAAGTCTCATGCTGCCGTCCTTCTTCTTCACAAACAAAACTAGTGCACTCCATGGAGAGACACTGTGGCGAATGAATCCCTTATCCAGCAGATCCTGAATTTGCTCCTTTAATTCCTTCATCTCAGTAGGTGCAGGACGATACGGTGCCTTAGAGATCGACACGGTACCAGGCAGCAACTCAATAGAAAACTCCACTTCCCGATCTGGTGGGATCCCAGTAACATCCTCGGGGAATACGTCGGCATACTCCCTAACAATCACCACATCAGCAATAGAAGGTCCATCCTGTGCCGTAGTAGTTGTAATGCTGGATAAGAATGACGGGTAGCCGTCGCCGATAAGCTTCCTCACCTGCATGAATGAAATAAGACGCGGCTTCCTCATGCTCCGTGCCGCCACGAAATCCAACGCTTCCTCTCCAGGAGGTCTAAGATGTACTACTCTGCACTGAAAATCAACAATAGCCTGATTCTCTGCTAGCCAGTCCATCCCGAGAATAATATCAAACTCTGGCATCGGGAACACAATCATATTGGCGCGGAAGGTCCGGCCTTGCAGTATCAACTCTAAATCCCGGACGACACTAGCTGTAGACACAACCTCTCCTGACGGAATCGTCACCAATAAACCTCCTGCAAAACTCTCCTGGGCAACAATATTACGCTTCACAAACTCCTCAGAAATAAAATAATGAGTCGCCCCTGAATCGAATAAGGCTCTGGTATCCACCCCTAATACTACTACCCTACCTGCGGCATAAATAACACATGCAAAGGACACTAATCACACCATACAAGTTCACTCCTATTCAATAATGTCACAGGTCTACCACCTAAATCCACAAAATTCATAATGTAAGCGCAAGGTTACCTGTGATAAGCGTAGTTTCTGGGTCCGCCTCCTCTGCCTGCATCACATAAACTCTCCCGGTGGTAGGCTTCTTCAGTTGCGGGCACTCAAAAGACAAGTGGCCGGGCTGCTTGCACTTGAAGCAGACCCCAGCTCCCATCAAGCACTTCCCGGAATGCTGCTTCCCACAAGTCGGGCATGTGGGTTTGTCTGTCTGAGCCACAGGCCTTGGAGCCTGCTGTCCTTGGGGTCTTCCAGAAGTAGCGGGCTTCGCCGCTGGTCTCGCGGTCCCTAACAAGATCATCCATTAATACAATTGCAAAAGGAATAACTTTTTAAAAGATTAAATACTGACCCTGGCCTGGAGGTCTAGGTGGCCCAGTGAACGGCCTCTTGGGCTGCTGTTCTTGATGATGTTGCGCTTGGAAAGGCCTCTTTCTCTGTGCCTCAGCATGCAGATCCTTCAGCGTCTGCTCAGATCTAAAAGCTCTCTTCAGTGCAGTGGCATAGTCTGCAGGGTCTTACATCAGCACATCCCGACGAATAGCGGGGCTCAAACCGTCCAAGAAATGCTGTAGCTTCTCGGCGGTATCGTCAGCGATGAGGGGCAAAAACTGGCTACCCCTGTCGAACTTCTTCACATACTCTGCCACAGACATGTCTCCCTGCCGGAGGTTCCTAAACTCTCTCTTCAGTCTCGCTTGTACGTCCGGCGTAAAGTACTTGTCATAGAAGATCTTTTTGAACACCTCCCAAGTCAAAGAGTCCACATCCACCGTCTTCTCTGCCCCTTCCCACCAGAGGACAGCGTCATCCTTCAGCTGGAAGATGGCGCAGCTGACCCGGGCAGCATCCTCCAGTCGCATGTATCTGAAAATCATCTCTAAAGTACTGACCCATCCCTCAGCCACGAATGGATCGGTAGTACCGGTATACTCCGGCGGCCCCATCTTTCGGAATTTCTCATATGGCATCTCGGTTCTGGCCGCCTGTGACGTCCCGGCATTCTGTCTCAAAATATTTGCAAGCCCAGCTAGAACTTGCTCGCTGGAGCTCAACGGTGGTGGTGGAGGTGGGGTAACTTGTCGTCAGAGTCCACATCCACCGTCTTCTCTGACCCCTTCCCACCAGAGGACAGCGTCATCCTTCAGCTGGAAGATGGCGCAGCTGACCCGGGCAGCATCCTCCAGTCGCATGTATCCAAAAATCATCTCTAAAGTACTGACCCATCCCTCAGCCACGAATGGATCGGTAGTACCGGTATACTCCGGCGGCCCCATCTTTCGGAATTTCTCATATGGCATCTCGGTTCTGGCCGCCTGTGACGTCCCGGCATTCTGTCTCAAAATATTTGCAAGCCCAGCTAGAACTTGCTCGCTGGAGCTCAACGGTGGTGGTGGAGGTGGGGTAACTTGTCGTCTGAGAGGCATTTGGGGTTTGTAACGAATTTCACTACTTAATCTCAACATGCCTCAAAGTAAATAATATATGCAACAAATAACCTCAAAACATAATCACATCGATATACACATAATAAACATAAACTGGAAGTAATCGGGCAATTATATAAAGCAGTCAAACACTAACACTTACAGACTTCGAGGCGAGACTCCTTGAGCTTCTTGCAGTCAGCTGTAGGCACAACCCAAACCAGAACCATGCTCTGATACCAACTGAAACGTCCCTCACTTCTTAAATTATATTTAATTTAAAAGAGATCATAAATACGGAAAAGAAAATACTAGGAATATTTTTTTTTCATTTTATACTAACTCCCACATGGTGGATAATAAAAATATTATTAATGAATCAATAATAGTAAATCATCATCATAGGGTCTCTAAGGTTAATAAAAGTTTTAAACAATAAAATAAACGTGCATGATAGCTAAATTTTGGCTAAGTCATAAAAATAATCCTAATGCATAAGAAAATATACTTTTATCAAAACAAGTCGACATATGCTAAAAAGACTGAAAATGTTAAGCGGAAACAATAGGTCGCTGGGTAGGTGCCAAGTCCGACTGCAATCCGTTCTGGAATCCTGCCCCTCAATCTCGATCTCAACTTCATCTGCACCATCCAATCATATGAGTCTAAAGACTCAACAAGTAAAAAACTGAGATAACGAGTACTAAATAATACATGCACATGCATTAAAATATTTCTACTTAAAATAGTTTCTTGACTTAAAAGGTATGCATTAAAACAATTCCATGCTCAAATAAATAAAAATCTTTGCATAAATAAAATTATTTCTAAAACATTTTTCCTCATGAATTCCGTTCCTCGACTGTGGTTTCTCAACCTCAAGTCGTTTGATCAAGCTAATAAACACTAGTACTAGGTTGGAAAGGCACTCCAGTACTCATCTGGAGCCCAGACCCGTCAGTTGGAAAGGCACTTCAGTACTTATCTGAAGCCCATACCCGTCATTTGATATGGCAAGCGAAACGTCTCCCGACCCTATATCCGTCATAGAAAACCACAATCAAGTCCCATCGTTCAAAAATCATTTTTCCTCATTCTTGCCTCAAATAGTTTTCTCAAATCCTCAATAATTAAATAAATTCCATAACCTCAAAAACATTCTGCCCATAAATACTTTAAAATTAAGCATATGCACTTTAAATAGTCGAACATGCTAAAAATCATTTTCTAGGCCTTAAATTTCCATAAAATATTAAAAATCTCATAAATGCTAAAAATGCTTAAAAATAGTTCATAATATCCTTACAACATATGGTAAAGTCACTCATGAATTTTGGCAGCCCCTAGGACTCAATTTCCCAACTTTCCCGAAAATACCCCGAAAGGACCCACTCTGCGCGACAAAACCGTAAAAATCATATAAAATTCATTTCTTAACTAAATGACTTCAAAATTGGACCCACGTAACTATAACTTGATGGGATAGCTACTGGAACAAACCACATTCAAAAAGGATGTCTGAGGTGATCACAGTGACGCTAGCAACCCTACTGTTGCGCACAGGAACAATTCTGGGAGAGGTTAGAAACACAACTTCGAACCAGCCCCTTCCCTTGACTCCAGCACCCGACCTACCCCTCACACAGCCCATGGACGACCCTTAGGACCTCTGATAACCCCTTTGAATCGAAACCTAAGCCATACTATACTTCTCCTCCCTTCAAGATCCACCCTTGACAACCCCGACACAACCTCACTCACACCCACCAAACGGCCTTAACCCTCTCCTTCACCAAAGGTCCAGATCTGAACTAGGCTGAAAAATACATGAATGAATTACATCTAACCCACTGTACGCTACAAAACCGTTAAAATCATATAAAATTCATTTCTTAACCAAATGACCTCAAATTTGAACCCACGTACCATAACTCGATTGGCTAGCTTCTGGATCAAACCGCATGCAAAAACGATATCTGATGTGACCACAGTGACGCTCGCAACCCTTCTGGTCGCGCACAGGAACAATTCTGGGAGAGGTTAGAAACACAACTTCGAACCGGACCCTTTCCTTGACTCCAGCACCCGACCTACCCCTCACACAGCCCATGGACGATCCTTAGGACCTCTGCTAACCCCTTTGAATCGAAACCTAAGCCATACTAGACTTCTCCTCCCTTCAAGATCCACCTTGACAACCCCGACACAACATCACTCACACCCACCAAACGGCCTTAACCCTCTCCTTCACCAAAGGTCCAGATCTGAACTAGGCTGCAAAATACATGAATGAATTACATTAAACAGTAAGAAATGCATTAAAAGTGGATTCATCCAATCATCATATCATAAATCATCACACACATATACATAGGCTTGAAAGGTGCATTCAAGGAAGCTTTGTACTTGCCTTTATTTGTGAAAACATACAACCAAGAAGTGATGTAGGCTTTGAGGAAGACAAGGAACACCACACCAAGCCGAGGAAGAAGCCTTAAGCCACCACAAAATTGGAGAGGCAACGGGGAGAGGGAGGTGTGCACTAAGGAATGTGGAGGGAGGCTTGCACTTGGGTTTTGGGGGAGGGAATTTGTTTACTTGTACTTGTAAGGATGTGGTAGGTTAGTAAGGGTAATTTAGAGATAATTAGGTAGATTAGTGAGTGTAATTTAGGGATAATTAGGTAGATTAGTGGCAAGAGTTGTGTTTTCAAGGAATACTCAAAGTTGCTATTTAAATTGACAGAAGTGCTACTCCTCCACATTTAGAAATTATGAGTGAAAGTTTGGTAAAAATAAACTCCCCTCCTAGTCTATGATTTTCGAAAATAAGGGGTTGAAATAAGGTAAGAAGATTTGATTTTTAATAATGATACAAGTGTGTGTAAAACTTATATTTTTTTGTAGCAATGGTGCTAATCATCCATAAGAATGAAATTCTCAATCCCTCATGGTTTGCAAAAATTTAAAAGTATTTTAAAAACGAAATTCCTCTCCAATGTTCACCTTCTAAAAATATAAAGTTTCAAAGCATGGCTTCGAGAATGAATTAAAAAAATAAGAGTCATCGGTGTCCTCGTCAACTCCTTTCCAACCTCGCATCAACTAAATCATGAATCTCAAAAAGAACTCGATGTCGGAATTAAATAAATCAAATAGCATATCTCATGCGGATAAATAAATAAAATAGTAAGGCATGCGATTTAGGTAGGAAAATTCCTAGGCGTTATAATTTTTCAGACTATTGTTTTCAGCTTTGACTTCCTCAAATGTCTGAGATTGCTTCCGTGATGGATCTGGATAACAGATCCAGAATGTATTTTGAATTACACAAAACCTATTTATTGTGTTACTAATGTCTCTACTAAGTGTACAGATGTTAGCTGGATTTACAACAGAAGAAGCTGAAGCTGATACCGTAGCAGACCAAGGGCTGAAAGAGTAAATCGTATTTTCGGAGGCCTAAACGAAGGAATTTGGGCAAAAACGGAGGAGCTCACTGCGTAGTAGTGAGTCTTGCTCGTTGGACCGTTTCGGAGGGAATGGCACAGGCCTCATGCGAAAATGTGATCTGGAACATAATCTATGAAGTCTGCTGACATTCCGTTACTCATCGACCATTTCATAAGTGCATTGATCAGGTCCTCTCGTGTAAATTCACAATTAGAAAAATCAAATACCTCATCTTCAGTAGTGGTCTGATCAGCCATCATGAAGTGGACTTCTTCTGGCTCACTGTCACTAGATGAGGAGCTGCTTGATGTAGAATCTGAGTCTGAATCTGCCCAGTTCTTGTTACTCTCCTCAACAACAAGTACTTTTCTATCATTCTTTTGGTTGGGCCTTTTATCAGATCTAGTCATCATCCTTCTCTCTTTGGATCTCTATTTTGATATGTCATCTTTCTTATCATCTCTCTTAGATCTGTCCTCCTTCTTAGGCCAGTTAAAATCTGCTAAAAAGTGCCCTGGACGACCACAATTATAACAGTTCATATAAGTAGATATCTTTTCAGATGTGTTATAATTAAAAGAAGGGTTATAGGATTTTCTCAAGAATTTCCCAAACTTCTTGACGAAAAGGGACATGGCATCGTTGCTCAGATGTTCTGCAGACTTGATAGTGCTAGGTGATCACTGTTCAGATGTCGTTGCTGTTAGAGATTTAGTTGGTTGGGAAGTAGATGGTCCAGCCTCAGATCTGGTCTCCAACTCGAACTCGTAGGCTTTGAGATTTGCAAACAGATCATGGAGCTCAAGCCTGTTCAGATCTTTGGACTCCCACATCACCATGGTCTTGACATCCCACTCTCTGGGCATTGCTCTCATCACCTTGAGAGCCAGTTCTCTGTTACTGTATTCCTTGCCAAGACTAGTCAACTCTATTACAACAACACTGAATCTTTCATCAAATTCAGCCATGGTCTCTCCATCTTGCATCTTTATCGACTCATACTTCTGCTGGGCCACGGTCAATTTGTTCTCCTTGGTTTCATCATTGCCTTCGCAGATTTGAGTCAACTTCTCCCATATCTCTTTTGCAGTAGCGCAGGTTTTGATTTTGCTGAACATGTTCTTATCCAACATCTTGTATAAAATATCCTTCGCCACAATGTCGAGATTTCCCTTCTTCTTGTCCTCAGTTGTATATTCATGTCGGTTCTTTTCCACCCACTGAGGTGCCCCATCAGATATTGCTATAGCTGCATTGGCTTTCATGATCTTCATGGGTCCATCAGTGATAACGAACCACATGTCATCGTCTTGCGCGGCCAAGTGCGCTTGCATTCTGATCTTACAGTCATCGTACTTCTCCTTGGAAAACATAGGAATCTTGTTTGAGAAGTAGACATATTTCAAATATATAAGCACAAAGATAAAACTGTTAAAAGACTGAGAGGCACAGGCTCTGATATCAATTGATATGATCGATTATGATCGAAAATAGGCCTAGGAGTTCAGAAGGGGGGAGGGAGGGGTTGAATGAAATCCTTTGGATTTTAATTTTTCAAAACCTTAAAAACAATTTTACAAGCCTTCGCTAAACTCAGATATGAGTTACCAGATCTGAGGCTCTCAGTTTAAAGCTGTTTGCTCGATTAACAATAAATTGTGCGGAATTAACCCGATTGAGCAGTGAACAGTTAATAACAGATAAATACGATGCAGATAAATTAAAAGTGTAGGGATCAATAGTTTGTTTAAGGAAGTTCGGATATCAAATCCTACGTCTCTCCTTCTTCCTTTGCAGGAAGGTTCCACTAGAAGACTTTCATGAATACAGACACTGTAGACACCCAATCACTGAGTCTCGCTCCAAGTGAACTCCTAGCTGTTAGAGTAGATGCCCAACTAGCCAACTTGTGGCGTGTGGGTTTATAGACTCTTGTATATGACAATATTTATATATGATATTCGCATTTTTCATATGGAATTCTTTACTTTCATTGTGTTGTATGATGATTAACAATTGCGTTGAGTAAAGACCTAGAATGCACTATAGTGTATGTTAGATGTGATAGTGGGTATGACGGCTATCATGAAACACATCTAATAGTCACTGTGTATTTTGAATTAGTTCCTAGTCGATTGGGCCGTCAAAATGAGGATAAGGCCGCCCGAGCTCGAGACTAGTATCTGCGATGCGAAGTACCATGTTTCATTGGTAGGGAACATTGTGATATTCTGAGCATGCAGATAGATAGTGACCTGGTGATCTATCGAACTACCCTCGTTCGGACTTTCCAAGTGGTTACCATTTGTCGAGTGGATAAGTCCGAGGTCTTGGTTGTACTGATTAGTCCTCACGACTCGAAACGTCATTGAGACTCTACATGATAGGCGTCTCACTTTGACCCGTTTTCCGACTCACTTGGGGTCATTAGGCGGCGGGATTGGGTGAGACCCCGATGCATGTAGGAGTCGATGCATCGTTGTCGAGGATTCACCGCTCGCAGACATGCGTGGATATCCTATGCTATCTGAGGGGATAATAGTGTATAAATCTCTGACCAGAGTACTAGAAGTGTTTTAGATAAATGGGTTTACCTAGTTACACTCGCGATGTCACTATTCGATCTCCAAGATGTATGCATAGCTATCGGATCTATAGCGACTCTCGATTTACCAATGGTCGTTGATCTGATCGGGATATATGGATTGAAAGGACCGTACTGTACGCTAACCACGACTAACTGGTTCTTGCAGGCACTACCAGTGATATCTAGGGGATCATGGGGCGATGTTGCTAGACGCTCTTACCATGATCCGATGGGCAAGTCCGGAATTGTGATTCTGGAGCCACAATGGTTGTGGACCCACGGCTAGCTGTATCCCTGAACCATTGAGGGTCACACAAGTACTGGATCGAGATTCCCGAATGGATACTGAGCTCAATGTGTTGAGCATGAGAAGAGTATTTTGGGGAGTGCGACTTCTCAAAAGTCAACAGGGGTCAAATCGTGATTTCCCGCTGTTGAGGGGCAAAACGGTCATTTTGCACTGGGGTTCTGAAAAATGGTTTTTCAGATCATAGTATTCTGTTTTGGAAACTGAGTCGATCGGTCCGATCTGATCGGCGATCGGAGTTACGATGAAGTCACGGTGATAGGGATGAACCGAATGTTCATCCGTTGGACCCGGGCCCGTTGGGCCGGTCCAAGTCTATTGCTTGTCTACTTAATGTAGACTTAGGAGACATTAATCAATTAATTACTCACAACCCTAACCCTATCTAAAAGGCGCCGCCCCCTTCCTCTCCTCAAAAGCCGCCTTGCGCCGCCGCCTCGCTTCGCCGGAATTTGTTCCGGCCAACTTGACGAGGAGAATCCGTCTGCGCCGATCTCGTCAGGCCTTCTAGTGCAGGCTGACGAAGGAGTCTCCCTTCCGATCGTGGACCTGATTGACGTAATCTACCGCCGCCTACCGTGAAGTGCCGGTTTCCTCGCGAAACTGGTCGGAGCCAGGCACGAGTTGCCAGAAAGGTAACCCCGAGAAACACCCTATGAATGGTCATAGCATGATTGTTTATGAATTGTATTGATCGTCTCCCGGCCCATTTTTGTTCTTCCGCTGCCTCGCCGGGAGGCGTTATCCGGATCCGCCACGGTTCCCCAACAGTGGTATCAGAGCTAAAGCTCGAATCTGATCAATACAATTGTGCCATATTGTATCTAATCTTGAATTTCAGATCGAAGAAACAAAAAAGTTTTTTTTGAAATAAAAGGCCACGGCGCCGCCGCGCATGGCGGTGCCCCTTCCCGCGTGCTTGTGCGCAAGCGGCCGCGCGCTGGACGCGCAATGGCCGGCCGAAGCTGCTGCTGTTTCACGCAAATCGTTGCGCGATGGTCGTGCATCACGGCCGTGCTGGTCGCGTGATGTTGCGCTGCTCCGCTCGTGGCTGCGCGCAATGGCCGGACGTTGGGACGCCGCTGGTTGCGCACATGGTGGCCTGCTGGTTGCCACGAACTTGCGCACTGGTTGCGCATGGTCCTCGCCGCTGGGCGCGCATCGTTGCGCGCAGCCGTGCGTCGCGCTTGGCACGACGTTGTGCGGCTGCCGCCGCCCGGCAATGCTCCGGCGATGTCGTGACGGCTGATTTCTTCTAGGGTTTAGTTCGGACCTGTCCCGGGTAGTCCGTGAAGTTTTCGGGCCGATATTCGATATCGGGCCCGTTTTGTTCGATTTTGAAATTTTGAGATTTTTGGGCCTAGAATTGTTTTAAGCCCAATTTGATACAATTAAAATTGCAAAATACGATTTTAATTTTGAAATATGATTTTATAAATTAAATATGATTTTGTTGATTAGAATTTGATTTTATCAACAAAATACGATTTTATTTATAAAATGCGATTTCGTAATTAAAATATGATTTTGTGGATAAATAATTGAATTATTTAATTTATGCATGTTAATTAGATTATCTGCATGATTGGGATGATCGAGAGCCGTACCCAATTTTTTATGTGTATGCGATAGGTTTTTGTGATTCGGTTTGTAAATATTTTGATTATCATTTAAAGTGGGCCTGTTTGTGGCCCGTTCCCACCCCTTGATAAATGTATCCCTTATATGTCATGGTAAATTTAAATGTAAAATTACTAGATTTAGTGGGAGGACATCTGCATATATAATGGTTTCGATGAAAAACCCGCTCGCTGCTATACTGGATAGCAACAGGTTCACCGGCCTGAACTACCAAGACTGGCTCCGCAACCTCAATCTTGTATTGGCTTCGGAGAAACTTCTTTATGCGATAGAGAAGAGTCCTCCGAAGGAAGCCCCTGCCGATGTCAGCCCTGAGGAGCTGATTACGCTTAAACAATGGTGGGACGACGAGGTTAAGCTCGATGCTATGTGATGGCGTCGATGTCCAATGAAATGCAACGGCGCTTCGAGAAGACAAAGTATGCTGCTGACATACTTTTTCATCTAAAAGAACTGTACGGGGAGAACTCTCGACATGAGAGGTTCACGGCTGTCAAGGAGCTTATGACAAGCCGCATGCGCGATGGGACTTCGGTCCGCGAGCATGGGGTTCGTATGATTGGGCTCGTTGAAAAGCTGTCGGGCCTTGATATCGCACTTCCACACGAGCTGTCGGTGGATGTACTTCTCCTCTCACTACCCGCTGCATTTGACCCATTTATGGTCAACTTCAACATGAACAAGATGGCATCCACCCTTGAAGAGGTGGTTAACATGCTTGTAGTGTTTGAAGGAACCATAAAGAAGGACAAACCCGTCCTCCTTATGGGCTCTTCTTCCTCTGCGAAGAAGGGGACCAGACGCAAGAGAAAGAAGCGTTCTGCTCCTACGAAGGAGGAAAAGTCCACCAAGAAGCCAAAGGCAAAGGCTTCCAAGCCAAACAAGCATGAGGATGTTTGCCACCACTGCCACAAGCCTGGGCATTGGAGGAGGACTGCAAGGAGTACCTCGAGCAGTTGCGAACTGCGAAAGGT
>KV006581.1:12556-34623 GCA_001598015.1 Dorcoceras hygrometricum
GGATTCAACCACTGAGGCTGAGTACATCACAACATCAGCTGCTGCTAAGGAGGCGGTTTGGATAAGGAATTTCGTCCAAGAGTTGGGCGTCATCCCTGATGGAGTTGGTCCAGTCCCGATGTACTGCGACAACACGGGTGCCGTTGTGCAAGCAAAGGAGCCTAGGTCTCACCAAAGATCCAAACATATACTGAGGAAATACCACATAATTCGGGATATTGTGGCTAGGGGTGGCATAACGGTTGAGAGAGTCGCCTCTGCAGACAACATTGCTGATCCAATTACGAAGACCTTGCCAGGACCATGTTTGAAAAACATCACAAAACATTGGGACTGCGTCTGATGAGTAGTTGGCTTTAGGGCGAGTGGGAGATTGTTAGAGTAGATGCCCAACTTGCCAACTTGTGGCGTGTGGTTTCTATTGACTCTTGTATATAACGATCTTTATTTATGAAACACGCATTTCTTATATGACATTATTTATTTTCATTATGTTATAATGTTAACAATTGTGTTGGATAAATACCTAGAATGCACCATAGTGTATGTTGGATGTAATAGTGGATGTGATGGCTCTCATGAAACACATCTAATAGTCACTGTGTATTCTGAACTCGTTCCTAGTCGATTGGACCGTCAAAATGAGGATAAGGTCGCCCGAGCTTGAGACTAGCATATGCGATGAGAAGTAACATGTTTCATTGGTAGGGAACATTGTGATGTTCTGAGCATGCAGATGGATAGTGACCCGGTGATCTATCGAACTACCCTCGTTCGGACTTTCCAAGTGGTTACCATTTGTCGAGTGGATAAGTCCGAGGTCTTGGTTGTACTGATTAGTCCTCACTACTCGAAACTTCATTGAGACTCTAAATGATAGGCGCCTCACTTTGACCCAATTACCGACTCACTTGGGGTCATTAGCTGGCGGGATTGGGTGAGGTTCTGATGCATGTAGGAGTTGATGCTTCGTTGTCGAGGATTCACCGCTCGCTTTCATGCATGGATATCCTATGATATCTGAGGAGATATTAGTGTATAAATCTCTGGCCAGAGTACTGGATGTGTTTTAGGTAAATGGGTTTACCTAGTAACACTCGTGATGTCACTATTTAATCTCCAAGATGTATGCATAGTTATCGGATCTTTAGCGACTCTCGATTTACCAATGGTCGTTGATCTGATCGGGATATATGTGTTGAAAGGACCGTACTGTACGCTAACCACGACCAACTGGTTCTTGCAGGCACTATCAGTGATACCTAGGGGATCATGGCGCGATGTTGCTAGGCGCTTTACCATGATCCGATGGGCAAGTCCGAAATTGTGTTTCGGAGTCACAATGGTTGTGGGCCCACGGCTAGCTGTATCCCTGAACCATTGAGGGTCACACAAGTACTGGATTCACTATTCTCGCACGGAAACTGAGCTCAATGTGTTGAGCATAGGAGGAGGATTTTAGGGAGTGCGACTTCCTAAAAGTCAACAGCGGTTAAATTGCGATTTCCCAAAGTTGAGGGGCTAAATTGTAATTTTGGACTAGGTGGTCTGAAAAAATATTTTCGCATCATAATATCTAGTTTTGGAAATTGGGTCGATCGGTCTGATCTGATCTTCGATCGGGATTATGATGAAACCACGGTGATTTAAATGAATCGAATGTTCATATGGATATGGGCTTGACCCAAGTCCATTGGGCCGGTTCAAGCCCATGTATGATTTAAATACTAGACTTGGTCTAGGGCTAGATCACAACATAACATCACACACCAAACCCTAGCCTCCATCTTGAGCGCCGCCCCTCCTTCTCCCACACGACCCATCGGCCGCCGCCGTGTGCCGCCGCCTTCGTGGTTGGACTTGTTCCGACCACCGCGACGAAGAGATTCTGTTCGTGCCAAATTCTTTAGGCCTTCTAGTGCAGGCTGACGAAGGAGTCATGTTACCGGTCGTGGACCTGATTAGGAGGATCTACCGCCGCCTATCGTGAAGATCCAGATTTCCTGTGAATTTGGTTGGAGCCAGGCGCCTAGACGCAAGCAAGGTAGCATTCGATAAAATATCCTATGCATGTTTTTATGATTGCTTTTGATGTATTGAACGTTTTTCAGGGCAAATTTTAAACTTCCACTGCGCCCCCGAGAAACGGGATCCGGATCCGCCATTGTCGCCAACACAGATTTTAAGATTTATGGCAAAGATAACGGATAGTCCATATTGGAAAGGTGCGTAGCTATTTAAATTTCAGTTGCCCTTTCATATTGGAAGGGTGAGCAGCAGTAGTGCGTGTCGGTTGCCCCTTCATATTGGGCGAACTTCGCCATATGGAAACTGATATCAGTAGTCATTTGATCAAGTGCAACGGGACCTAAGTGGAACTTCTGAGCCATAAGTCTAAAGAATTAAATGTTGGGATCTGAGTACTCCCATATCAGATGTTATGAACAGCTATGTTTAAAATGTACTTCCTTTAAACTATGTTATTGTATGTATTGCGCCTGCCCATATTGTGCTCTTGTTATTCTCAGTTTTGCTTGCTGAGCCCCTAGGCTCACTAGCATTCTTGGTGCAGGTGAGTCAGTTCCAGGGCAGACGGGAGAAGGGATCTGAATCAGCTGTGGTGTGTGGGTGTTTATCAAAAGGCCAGCAGTTCCGCGACGTCTCCATTTATTGTTGTTGTTTTTTTATCTTTTTCCAATCTGTATTAAGATCTATTACAACAATAGTGAATTCAATGTTGTTTTTGATCTTTCGCCAATCTGTATTAAGATCTATTACAACAATAGTGAATTCAAACAGAGTTCCAGTAGTTGTAATTCGCAATTTCATTTTGTAACTTGAAATCTGATATTGAAATTTTAATTTTTCTACTTGGCGCCAACTGTTTATTCTTCGTATTTTCTTGGCAAGGCAATAAAGCTTGCTACAATTCATTTCAGCCCTTCATTTTTGTCTTATATTTCTTTTTCCTTAAATTCGTGGCCCCATGGGGTTTGGGTGCTACAAATTTGTTCATGTTGAAGTTAACCAGAAAACTATTGAACGCGGGAGGAAGAGAGAGAAGTAACAAATCCACAGACAGCTCATGTGGAAGTTTGAGATCGAGGCTCACAAACTTCTAAATGAGCCCAATAATGAGTACCCCATGCTCGTGGACCGAAGTCCCATCTAGCATGTGGCTCATCATGAGCTCCTTGGTAGTAGTGTACCTCTTAGATCGCAGGTTCTTACCAAAGATTTTTGAGGTGCTGGTGAATGTCAGCAGCATCCACAGTTTCCTCAAACCTACTCTGCAGTTTGTTGGACACAGTTCGTTTGAGATCATGGTCTCACCATGTCTCAAGTTTCTTCAGCTCATCAGGCTGATGTCAGCAGGTGCTTCTTTTGGAGAAGATTTATCTAGTACATATACAAACTTCTCCGAGGCCAGGACAATCATAACGTTCTGTAACCAATCAAGGTAGTTCTCTCCATTTAGTTTATTGTTATCGAGAATCAATGATAATGGATCATGCATAGTCATGGTAAATATACTGATTTAAAAACAGACACACATCAATGACTATTCAAAGTAATTAACTAAGACATAAAACAAGGTCATTTAGTTTTATGAATTACCCTACCACTATTTTAACAATTTCACCACCATTTAATTAAATCGGGAAAGCCAGTTTCGTTAGTGGATACACAGAGTCCAATCAAGATATCACTGTTTCGAATAATATCAGCCAACCATAATCCTCAAAAGTTAGATCCCAATTGCAACAGGTGAAACCCCCACGTATTCACCTCACGCCTAGTAAGGCCCAATAATATGAGACATATACTATCACGTGTCAAGACGACCCATCAATGTTGAGTTATAGTGGAGGGTCGCCATAAAGTCTCGAATAATATGAGCCAATGTGATGGGAGTTCCATCCAACTCACAAGTGTCAATGGCATGCACAGCTTTCCAGCACAATGAACCCCCCAATAATATGAGCAGGGATACGTATGAGGGTAGCATCGACGTACACCCATTGTTGATGGAAGGTAGTATTAGAGCTTAAGCTGGGATAAGATCGATTCTTTTCTATCACACTCGAGTCTAGGCACTATGATTGTCCTCCTGCATGTTCTTGACTGAATGATTACCTGCTTTGTTTGTACTTACCTTTGTGTACATCTTAGATTCCACCTAGGAGAGGTAGAGGTAGAGCTGGTAGGCAGGTTTTAGATGAGCCGAGAGCTTCGGATAGTGAGGAAGATTTTGCTCAGCCGAGAGTTCCTTTGCACCGTCGTGCGAGATAGGCAGAGGTTGAGGTGGATCATTTGACTCAACGAGTTAATGATATGGAGCTGGTTCTGGCTAGGTTCCAATGGATGAATCCTTCTACCTTCAATGGTGCTGAAGGTGGTTCTGCAGCCAACGGATGGATTGAGAACATGGTGGGTTTGTTTGACCATGTTCAGTACGAGGATGATACGAGGCTGAGTTTGGCGACGTTCCAGTTTAGAGAGCAGGCACGATGATGGTGGAGAGGTTCATCCCTAGCTATGATCAAGATGGGTATGGTGATCTCGTGGGAGAGTTTATGTGCCTCCTTTCGTCAGTAGTACGTCCCCGAATCGTACTACAACACCAAGGAGCTTTAGTTCTATAAATTGGTGCAAGGGGATCTGAAGGTGGCTGAGTATGCAAGGCAGTTTTCTTCCCTTCTCACCTATGTTCCCCATGTTGCGGCCCGATAGAGGGCGAATCTGAACAGGTTTTGGAAGGCTTGAGCGAGGAACTTTATCCTTTGGTGTTAGAATCTTCCCCTTCCACCTATGCTGATGCTGTGAACTTAGCGATAGACATCAAGGTGAGTCTTTTGAATAGACGAGATCTCGATGAACAACTGGACTGGGTGTTTCTCCTGTACCGTTTGGAGTGTCTCTTACCCAGCCTTCTCACGCACCACAGTCTTCGAACCATAAGAGGTTCAGGTCGGGGGAATCAGTTCAAGAGAACCGGTTCGAGTTCTTTCAGTTTGGGCAACTCTGGTGGAGTGGGTTGGAGGACAGTGACTTGTGGTCAGTGCGGTGGAAAACATCTGATTTCGTAGTGTCAATGAGTGCGAGGAGCTTTCCATACTTGTGGGAAGACTGGAGACTTTTCGAGGATGTGTCCTGCAAGAGGACAACATTCTAACCTGTCTTAGTCGGGTCCTTCTGAAGGTTCTTCATGGATGCCACATCCCCATGATCAACCCCAGCGATCGAGTTTTCAGCCTCCAGAGGCGTCTATGTTCAGAGGGGCTTCTCAATCCTAGCACTTGGCCTCAGTGGGCTCATATGAACGCTTTGTCGAAGGAGCAAGCTGACGAGTTGTCGGAAGAGTGATTGCAGTATTTTCTTTGCTTTTGGATTATCCTGCGTGAGTTTTGTTGTGACCCGAGAACAACACACAAGTGTGTTTCTGCTCTATTGTGTTTGAGCGTGGGTTAGTCTACCCCGCCTTATTTTGTGTGATGTGGTTGTTAGAGTAAGTGCCCAACTAACAAACTTGTGACGTGTGGGTTCTTGTTGAATCTATGTAAAACGATCTTTATTTATGAAATTCGCATTCTTTTATGGCATTCTTTATCGTAATTATTATGATTACAATTGTTGGATAAAGACCTTGAATGCACTATAGTGTATGTTAGATGTGATAGTGGATTTGATGGCTATCATGAAACACATCTAATAGTCACTGTGTATTCTGAACCTGTTCCTAGTCGATTGGGCCGTCCAAAAGAGGATAAGGGCCTCCCGAACTTTAGACTAGCATCTGCAATACGAAGTACCACGTTTCATTGGTAGGGAACATAGTGACGTTCTGAGCATGCAGATAGATAGTGACCTGGTGATCTATCAAACTACCCTCGCTCGGTATTTTCAAATGGTTATCATTTATCGAGTGGATTAAGTTCAAGGTCTTGGTTGTATAGATTAGTCCTCACTACTCGAAACGTCATTGAGACTCTACATGATAAGCGCCTCAATTTGACCCGTTTACCGACTCAACTAGGGTCATCAGGTGACGGTATTGGGTGAGGTCCCGATGCATGCAGGATTCGATGCTTCGTTTTCAAGGATTCACCGCTCGCCCTTGTGCGTGGATATCCTATGCTATCTGAGGAGATAATAGTGGACAAATCTCTGGTCAGAAAACTATATGTGTTTTAGGTAAATGAGTTTACCTAGTAACACATGCAATGTTATATTTTGATCTCCAAGATGTATGCATGGTTATTGGATCTCTAGCGACTCTCGATTTACCAATGGTCGTTGTTCTGATCGGGATATTTGAGTTGAAAGGACTGTACTGTACGCTAACCAAGATAGATCGGTTCTTGAAGGCACTATCAGTGATACCTAGGGGATCATGGGGCGATGTTACTAGACTCTTTACCATGATCCGATGGGTAAGTCAAAAAATGTGTTTTTGGAGTCACAAAAGTTGTGAGCCCATAGCTAGTTGTATCCCTGAACCATTGAGGATCACAAAAGTACTGGTTTCTCAATTCCCGTACGGAAATTAAGCTCCATTTGTTGATTATAGTAGGAGGAAGGATGAAAGTGTGACTTCCTAAAATTAACTGGGGGTGGAAATGAGATTTCCTTAAAGCTTGGATTAGTATGACTATCCTTCAAGCTGATGGGGGCCTAACTGCTATTTTATATTAGGTGGTCTGAAAAATTGTTTTCACATCATAATGTTCAGTTTTGTAAACTGTGTAGATCGGTCTGATCTGATCGTTGATGGGGATTATGATGAAGCCACAATGATGGACTTGAAAGCAATTTTCACTGGGCCTGGGCCCAACCCAAGCCCATTAACCTGGTTTAATCCCATGGAAAATCTATAAATAGGGGCCCTGGGGTATTCATTTTACTCGCACCAAAAGTTGGGAATAACTCTCCTTATCCAAGTTGGATTGAGTGATCTCCCTCTTAGTTATATTTTCTTTTCAGCCGCCGGAGGCGTCTATGTTAAGAGGGGCTTCTCAATCCTAGCACTTGGGGCCTCAGTGGGCTCATATGAACGCTTTGTCGAAGGAGCAAGCTGACGAGTTGTTGGAGGAGCGATTGCAGGTATTTTCTTTGCTTTTGGATTATCCTGCGTGAGTTTTGTTGTGACCCGAGAACAACACACAAGTGTGTTTCTGCTCTGTTGTGTTTGAGCGTGGGTTAGTCTACCCCACCTCGTTTTGTGTGATGTGGTTGTTAGAGTAGGTTCCCAACTAACAAACTTGTGACGTGTGGGTTCTTGTTGACTCTATGTAAAACGATCTTTATTTACGAAATTCGCATTCTTTTATGGCATTATTTATCGTCATTATTATGATTTCAATTGTTGGATAAAGACCTTGAATGCACTAGTGTATGTTAGATGTGATATTGGATTTGATGGCTATCATGAAACACATCTAATAGTCACTGTGTATTCTGAAACTGTTCCTAGTCGATTGGGCCGTCCAAAAGAGGATAAGTGCCGCCCGAACTTGAGACTAGCATCTGCAATGCGAAGTACCACGTTTCATTGGTAGGGAACATAGTGATGTTCTGAGCATGCAGATAGATAGTGACCTGGTGATCTATCAAACTACCCTCGTTCGGACTTTTCAAGTGGTTATCATTTATCGAGTGGATTAAGTCCGAGGTCTTGGTTGTATAGATTAGTCCTCACTACTCGAAACATCATTGAGACTCTACATGATAAGCGCCTCAATTTGACCCGTTTACCGACTCAACTGGGGTCATCAGGTGACGGGATTGGGTGAGGTTCCGATGCATGCAGGATTCGATGCTTCGTTGTCAAGGATTCACCGCTCGCCCTTGTGCGTGGATATCCTATGCTATCTGAGGAGATAATAGTATGACAGATCTCGGGTCAGAGGACTAGATGTGTTTTAGGTAAATGTGTTTACCTAGTAACAAATGCGATGTTATATTTTTGATCTCCAAGATGTATGCATGGTTATTGGATCTCTAGAGACTCCCTATTTACCAATGGTCGTTGTTCTGATCGGGATATTTGAGTTGAAAGGACTGTATTGTACGCTAACCATGATAGATCGGTTCTCGAAGGCACTATCAGTGATACCTAGGGGATCATGGGGCGATGTTACTAGACGCTTTACCATGATCCGATGGGTAAGTCAAAAAATGTGTTTTTGGAGTCACAAAGGTTGTGAGCCCACAGCTAGTTGTATCCCTGAGCCATTGAGGATCACACAAGTACTGGTTTCTCAATTCCCGTACGGAAATTAAGCTCAATTTTTTGAGTATAGTAGGAGGAAGGATGAAAGTGTGACTTCCTAAAATTAACTGGGGGTGGAAATGAGATTTCTTAAAGCTTGGACTAGTATGACTAAACTTCAAGCTGATAGGGGCCTAACTGCTATTTTAGATTATGTGGTCTGAAAAATTGTTTTCACATCATAATGTTCAGTTTTGTAAACTTCAGTTTTGTAAACTGTGTAGATCGGTCTGATCTGATCGTTGATCGGGATTATGATGAAGCCACAACGATGGACTTGAAACCAATGTTCACTGGGCCTGGGCCCAACCCAAGCCCATTAACCTTGTTTAAGACCATGGAAAATCTATAAATAGGGGCCCTGGGGTATTCATTTTACTCGCACAAAAAGTTGAATAACTCTCCTTCTCCAAGTTGGATTGAGTGCTCTCCTCTTAGTTATATTTTCTTTCCTTTCTCCTCCCCTTCGCCGCGTCGCCGCCATTGCAGCCCACCGCAGATGCCACGTCGTCGCCAGAATTTGTTCCGACCGTCTCGGCGAGGAGATTCCGTCCGTGAAATTTTCGTCGGTTTTCTAGTGCAAACAGCGAGGATTTGAGATTCTGGTCGTGGACCGGATTAGGCATCGATCCAACCGTTTAACCATTGAAGTGCCAATTCCTCATGGAACTGGTCTGAGCCAGGCTCCTAGGCGCCAGCAATGTAATCTTCTAAACATCCTATGAATGTTTATATTATTGTTTAGGTGTATTGACCGTTCTCGGGCTCAAAATTGTAAAACTTCCGTTGTGACCCGGGAGCGAGATCCGTATCCGCTGCTGCGTCAACAGTGTTGTCTATTGATACTCCTACCGATGTGAGTTAGATTGTCCTGTGAGATAGTGCTGACTTGTATGCTTGGATTGAGGAGAAAGTTTTGGTGACATTCCCGATATTCGATAGCCCTTGAAATTTTCCCAGATGAGGTTCCTAGTTTTCCTTCGGAACAAGAGACTGATTCAGCATTGTGTTGGTGCCGGGATTTGGTCCGACTTCAAGAGTTCCTTTGCAGTTGTGCACCAGCTGAATTGAGGAGTGGTCGACGATAGCCAGGCCGATGCTGCTGCTGACCCAGTGGAGTAGGAATGTTGTTTGGAGAAGTGTATATGAGACTATCCTTCAGACGCTGGTGTTAAGATAATCTGTGCAACGAGTGGGGCCTTGGAGTCGAAGTATGATGGATCAACTTAGATGGAATCTTCGAGTGTGAATCATGAGCTGATCTTAGGCTTTTGTGAGCTGAGTAGTGCTATCTGATTTGTTGGTGTGTTTGTTGTGGTTTGTGATGAGTCGAGCTTTCAGCTTTGAGTCGAGCTAGACGTTTTGAGCTGAGCATTAACTTAGAGTTTTGGAGATCGTTTGCCATGCCGGTCCGAGTTGATTGGGTAGTTTGGTAAGATAAGCTGTGCTAGAGTCAGCTTAGAGCATGCTGGAATACGTTCCTTTTTGTGTGACAGGTTTTCTTTAAAGAAAATGACGAGGTGGTATGTCAACCATGTAGCGATATTGCATGATGTGCTGGTGTCTACATGGTTCAACAAGGATTCACAGTGTACTTCCTGATCTTGGAAGAGCTTGCAGACAGCTTTGGAGTCTCGATTGGCTATGAGAGCAGCTTACCACCCAACCAGATGGCCAATCCGAGCGGACCATGTAGATTATGGAAGGCATGTTGCGAGCGGTAGTGTTGGATTTCGATAGTTATTTTTAGGAATTTCTTGTCTTGGTAGAGTTTTTGTGCTGTTTTAGCTACCAGGTGATGTCCTGGATGAGGTTTTGCACGGTAAGAAGTGCAGATTGCCTTCTCAACTGGAAGAAGTTGAGGAAAACTAGTGGTCTTCACCAGTAGTTGTGCAGCATGTGAATGACTAAGAGGATCTAATTCAATCAAGAGAAAAGGCTGCACGAGATCGTCAAGCCAGTTTATGCTCTCCAGGTGTGGATCTTTGGAGTTTCAGGTGGTTGATCGTGTGCTTCTTGAGAGTTTCTCCTTCTAGTTGGTGATGGACCTGAGAATGAAGGGTATGTTAGCTCTTAGATTCATCAGTCTGTATCAGATTTTTTAAACATATTGGATATTTGGCGTGCAAATTGAGATTTCGGCTGGGTTGTTGTTGATTCATGATGATTTTCATGTGCCTAAGCCGAAGAAATGTGAGCAGATCCTTCCTTTGTGTTAGGGACTGATGAGGTTGAGCTGGACCAGACCCTAAGATGTATTGAATATCCAGTGAGATTCAGGACAGTAAGGAGAAACATTTGAGGAAAGAGACCATACCTTGATTTTTGTTGCAGTGGAGTTGGTGTGGTAGAGAAGAGGTTACCTGAGTAGTGGCAACCTAGAGATGGCGAGAGTAGCCTCATCTTCTTTTTGGTGCTGAGTTCTCCCCTGTGTGCTGTTGGGGTGTTGTTGGTTTTCAGTCGGTGCTGAGATCTGTTTTGGTTGTGCAGACTGTTGCTTTTGATTTCGAGGAAGAAATCTCTTAAGGTGGAGAGGATGTGAGGACTGTAATTATCCAAAATTATTAATGGCCTAATCAGTCCATATTAGTTGTTAACTAATAGAGATTAATCAGATTAGAGGGTATCGTCTGAGGTGGATCAGCTCGGGTGCAAGATGATCTTATGTCGTACTAAGATGGTGATGCAGGAAGCTGCTTTGGGATTCCAGTTTAAACCAGCATGGTTGCGAGTTGTTTGAGCGACCTGTGTTGAACTTAGGAGAGTGAGCTGCTTTGGGTTGCAGTTTAGATCAACATCGATGTGAGCTGTTCTAGAGTTTAGTGCTGATCATAGGGACATAAGTTGTTTGGTGTTGTCTGGAGAATGGTTTCTATTTGGAGTTCACTGTACGTAGAGAAGGAGAGGTTTAGCTTAGAAGCTTGCTGTGTAGTATGCGAGCTGGACCAGATCGGGTGCAAGCTGACAGATGAGCCCTGTGCTGTTTTTAGCTGTGCTGGACACGTGATCTGTGCTATTGCTGCTATAGTGCGAACCAATCCAGTGCAGCTCTCTGAGCTGATGTCAGTTTTGGAAGCAGCGTCGCAATCTGAGTTGGCCCTTGAGAGCTGGGATGACCATCGCAGTACGTACCTTGAGACATGGGTGCGTGAGCTGATCTGAAAGCTTTGTGGTCTGGTTGAGACAACGAAGCTTAATAGAGCATCGAAAGATGACCTGAGTGATTCATACTGAGTTGAGTACTCTAATCCGATCTACATACTAATAGCTATGAAGAGCGTACGCGACCTGAGCTTGTCGGCGTGAGCTGAGAAGTGTAAGCTGATTCTGGAAGGCATGTTGCGAGCGGTAGCGTTGGATTTCGATAGTTATTGTTAGGAATTTCTTGTCTTGGTAGAGTTTTTGTGCTGTTTTAGCTACCAGGTGATGTCCTGGATGAGGTTTTGCACGGTAAGAAGTGCAGATTGCCTTCTCAACTGGAAGAAGTTGAGGAAAACTAGTGGTCTTCACCAGTAGTTGTGCAGCATGTGAATGACTAAGAGGATCTAATTCAATCAAGAGAAAAGGCTGCACGAGATCGTCAAGCCAGTTTATGCTCTCCAGGTGTGGATCTTTGGAGTTTCAGGTGGTTGATCGTGTGCTTCTTGAGAGTTTCTCCTTCTAGTTGGTGATGGACCTGAGAATGAAGGGTATGTTAGCTCTTAGATTCATCAGTCTGTATCAGATTTTTTAAACATATTGGATATTTGGCGTGCAAATTGAGATTTCGGCTGGGTTGTTGTTGATTCATGATGATTTTCATGTGCCTAAGCCGAAGAAATGTGAGCCAGATCCTTCCTTTGTGTTAGGGACTGATGAGGTTGAGCTGGACCAGACCCTAAGATGTATTGAATATCCAGTGAGATTCAGGACAGTAAGGAGAAACATTTGAGGAAAGAGACCATACCTTGATTTTTGTTGCAGTGGAGTTGGTGTGGTAGAGAAGAGGTTACCTGAGTAGTGGCAACCTAGAGATGGCGAGAGTAGCCTCATCTTCTTTTTGGTGCTGAGTTCTCCCCTGTGTGCTGTTGGGGTGTTGTTGGTTTTCAGTCGGTGCTGAGATCTGTTTTGGTTGTGCAGACTGTTGCTTTTGATTTCGAGGAAGAAATCTCTTAAGGTGGAGAGGATGTGAGGACTGTAATTATCCAAAATTATTAATGGCCTAATCAGTCCATATTAGTTGTTAACTAATAGAGATTAATCAGATTAGAGGGTATCGTCTGAGGTGGATCAGCTCGGGTGCAAGATGATCTTATGTCGTACTAAGATGGTGATGCAGGAAGCTGCTTTGGGATTCCAGTTTAAACCAGCATGGTTGCGAGTTGTTTGAGCGACCTGTGTTGAACTTAGGAGAGTGAGCTGCTTTGGGTTGCAGTTTAGATCAACATCGATGTGAGCTGTTCTAGAGTTTAGTGCTGATCATAGGGACATAAGTTGTTTGGTGTTGTCTGGAGAATGGTTTCTATTTGGAGTTCACTGTACGTAGAGAAGGAGAGGTTTAGCTTAGAAGCTTGCTGTGTAGTATGCGAGCTGGACCAGATCGGGTGCAAGCTGACAGATGAGCCCTGTGCTGTTTTTAGCTGTGCTGGACACGTGATCTGTGCTATTGCTGCTATAGTGCAATAAGATAAAGTATTCCCTCCTATTTTTTTCCCATAAATTTCGAAACCTTTAGATAAGGAAAGAAGGAAGTTTTTTAATATATTTTTGTAGCACTTTGATAAGGCATGATCTAGAAAACTTTTCTACTATATTTTAACAATTTAAAAACACAAATCTTCCCCTTTTTAGATGAGAATTTCGTCCCCTATACACACACAACACATCATTCATTTCAAACAAAAAAACAGAAGACAAAACCGTAACCCCCCCTCAAGTCGTCGCCCCCTTTCCCCCTTCATCCTCCATTGATTTCCAAGCTCTAATCAAGGAAATTTCAGAGGTGTTCTTGGTATCTCTCCCTGTGCTTGAGGACTTGAAGCATTGGTTGTAAGTCATCTAAGAAGAGGCAAGTACAAGATCTCTTTTATGCACCTCTCATTCATATTATGCATGACATGTGTAGATCTACATATTGTAATGATTTGAACCTATAATTGACGTTAAAAATGATGTATTTTCTCTCATTTTTCATGACAAGGGCTGCCTAGGGTCGGATCCATAGCCTTATGGTCGAGGGAGTGTGAGGCGTGATGAGAGGGTCGAGAGCCCCATGTCAAGTGAAGGGCTGTGTTTGGTTGGCCCTTGGTCCAGTTTAGATCAAGGGTCAGGGTCATGGAAAGGTGTCTAATATTCAAAAGTCGAAGGGTAGAAGTCTGGAGTCGAGTACGTGAGGAACTATGCATGGGTTGGGGTGTGTGTGTTGAGTTGTTAGGGTTTGGGAAGTGAGGATGGCGTATTCATGGTTCGGTCTAGGATGGCTAGTAATGAGTCTATGGGTCAATAGGAGACTGCGTGAGGGATTGGTTGTGGCTTTAGGTCGAAATATTTGGGACAAGTCGAGGGCTGATCCTAACCTCTCCCAGATGGGTCACTGTGCGCGACCAGTGAGGTTACGAGCATCGTGTAGGTCACGTCAGTTATCGTTTTTGAGTTCGGTTTGTCCAGGAGATAGAACATCAAATTGGGTCACTTGGGTCCAAGTTTAGAGTGATTTGGTTAATCAATGGAATTGTTATGATTTTTACGATTTAGTCGCGCAATCTGCATCTCGTCGGGTCAAAAATGGTGATATCGGGATTTTTGTCCTAGGGACAGCCTGTTGTCATGAAATTATTAATATGATGATTCTAAGCCATTTTTATGATGTTTTACTGTTTATTTCAATTATTTATGTATTTTCTTAATTTATGAAAATTCTATGTTGAGAAACAATGTTGAGGATTTTCGGAAAAGTTTATTGAGGTGTAGTGATGTTATATGAGGTTTGATAAATATTTGGAGCAGTATGAGGTAAAAATAAAATGTTTTGAACAATGGGCATTATGTGGAAATTTATGACGGATATCGGTCCTTAAAAGTACCGTGTGGCAATACGCGTAACGGACTCCAGAAAAGCACTGGGGTTCCTTACATTGACGGGATAGATTCCAGAAAAGCACTGGGATGCCTTTCCAAGCCTAGTATTATGGTTTTATAGCTTGATCAAGAGACTGGATCTGACGGTTCACAGTCGAGAAACGAAGTTCACCCAAAAATGCTTGTTTTATAATTCCTTAAATTCATATGCATGGATTTGAGGAAAATGATTTGTGAAAATTGATACTCCTCTCATTAAATGTTTTAAAATAAAAATGGTATTTGAGTACAAATATTTTAATGCATGTGAGTGTATTATGTAGTACTTGCTATTGCCAATATTGTACTTATTGAGTCTTTAGACTCACTACATTTGATTGGTGCAGATGAAGCAGAGGCTGAGATTGAGGGGCAGGATCCTTGAACAGACGGCAGTCCAGCATGGCCCGACCCGGTGACCATTTTATTCCGCACTAGTTTGAGAAATAGATATTTATTTTGTGGTCGAGATGAATTTTTTATTTTTGAGGGACAAAGTTTATTTTATTGCGCTTCAAAATTTAGATGGTGATCATTTGTTTTGAGCATATCGAATTTTGAATTATTACTGTTGTTGTTTTGAATTCCTAGGATTTTGGAATAATTAAGTTTATATTGAACCGCGTGCAAAGATGAACAGATGAGAGTTGAGTTGAATGCACAAGCTGAGATTCTTTGCCTGGGCAGAAGGAATTTTAGGTTCCGAGCTGATCTGGGATCACTGTAGATGTGATCTGATGAGAGCGTGGTCTGTAGAGAGCACGAGCTATTGGATGCGAGAGCTGGATGGTTTGTGCGTGCTGAGCTATATGTCGGGCTGCTTATAGTGATGAGGTCTGAGCTGATCTAAAATCACTGTAGCCGTGAGCTGTTGAGCGTGAGTCTATATACTCTCTCGTTGATCAAAACTTATTTATTTTAGACCACAAATCACTTTATCCTCTCCAGAGAGTTCCCGACATATATTTTCCAAACCCACATGGTTACTGTTCACCCGACTAGTATTTTCCAGATCGCCGGAGGTTGGCAGATCAGTTTTGAGTAAGGGTACCTTGGTTGGAAACTCCTCTTCTAGCTCGACGTTTCTTTGCCAGTTTGTAGCCGAGAGGAGGCCGGATTGAGGAAATCAAAGAGCATTTGTGTGAGTTGTGTGTGTTACGATTTCCCGGTTGAGTTGAGCTTCAGTTTAGATTAGAGCCTCCCCTGTGGATTCTGGCGCGTTTCTTCACCCTGAACTATTGGCCGTGAGTCGTGCCCCGACTGTGGTGTTAGCTGATCGGTCTGTGTGCTTGGTTGAGGTATTTTGTAAAGATCTGCATATGGTACGGATGTGAGCTTATAATTACAACTTTGAGATAGGCTTGTATAAATCTGCATGCGTGCTGTTATGCTGGCAGAATGTATGCGTACTGTGTTCTGCTGTTGCTTGCATATATTCTGTGTTTCTTGCATAGTTGTTCTGTTGTTATGTTGCAAGCTGTTATTCGGCATACACGCATGGCATGTTGAGCTCCTCATTTGTTATCCGATTGATAAGTTGAGCTCCTCCTTTGTTATCTGCATGCTTTTTTGACGTTGAGCTCCTCCCTTGTGATTTTCTTGGCCGTTTGTTGTTGCTAACCTGTTAGTACCAGGAAGCGTTCTGTTGGTTACTTGAGGACGATCGGGTAACTCCCGTGCTCCTCTTCTCCCTACTGTTCTATGTGTGGCCGCTATAAGACGAGTGGATAGCTATCACTCGCTCATGAGCTTGGGCACCAGTGGGTGAGAAGTTCTATCTTTTCTTCTGGTACAGCGTGTTGAGACGAGTGGATAACTACCACGCTCTCACATGTTCTGTGGCCACTACTGTTGATCGTAAGCTGTTTGGCTGTTTCTTGAGCTCCGTGGATTTCTGTTTTGGCTATTGCGTTGAGCTCCGTTGATCCTTGAGCTTCATATCTCCAGTTGTTGAGTTGTTTCTTTGAGCTTCGTAACTCCAGTTGTTGAGTTGTTTCATTGAGCTCCGTGGAACCCTTTTTTGGTTCTTGTTTTGAGCTCAGATGATTACCCCTATTCTCATGCATCGCATATCATGTTATATCTTGTGCTATCTACTTGCTGTTTTATGTTGCTCTCCGTACTGGAATTTGATCCATTCCATTTGGGGCTGTTTTGTTGTGTATGTGGATTTCAGATATTTCAGCTGTCCCTGTTGATACGTCAGCTGAGGGAGCCCCATAAACATTGTAGAGTTCCCAGTTATGTATATAGGCCATAGAGTCATTTACCAGAGGATGCCCTTTGTAGTTGTTAATATTGATTCGATATGAGTTCGCATGTATATATATATTCCGTGGTTGATGCTTGTACTGTTGAGTTACAGTATTAGACTTGTGAATCAAAGTCGTTAATTTGAGTATGAGTGTACTTTAAATGATATATTTCCAGTCAGGCCAAAAAGAAAAATTTGATCCACTTTGTAAAGCTTCCGTATGTTGCGTTAATTGCGTGCTTATTTCGTCATTATGAGCACCAGGCCTGACAGGTAGGAAACTTTAAACAATATTAAATTCCCTTTGCTCCATGATCTTATCGAATAAACTTGTTTTACGATCAACTTAAAAGTCATAGACTAACATTTTCTAATAGGGCTTCCAGGTTATTGGAGGGGTTAAAGCCCGTTTAAAAACCCAATTTCCTAAGACAAAGCAACGCCCTCAGTGAGTCCAGTCGGTACAAGCCATTTTTATGTCGGTCTATAAAGGACTCTCTTATATTACGTTTTTGTCACACGACCTCATAATTTATCAATAATCTAAGTTACTTCAATTTAATCATGAAATTTTAATCTTGATATAAATTTTAAATCAAATTTAAAATGAAGGATTTTAATTTTGAAATTTGGTCTCACTAGTTCTAAATGAAATTTAAAAATCACGGATTCAACAGATATATATCACATATATAACAGGGATGATCGATAACCGAGATCTATGCGATTCATGGTTGCCAATGTCAGACCTCTTGCTCACAACAGAGTAAAACCACACAACACAAGCGGAAGCTACTAAAAAGCGGGTAAAATTTTTGCTTTTGGCCTGACGGTTTAAAACAATATAATTTAAAATACGACAATACTCAAAGTAATCCCGGTTTTCAAAATCAACCAACAAAGGCTACAAGCCCACGACAAGCAATACAACATAAACATGTATCAAACACCTGGTAACAACCACAACTGAATACCACAAGATACAACAAAATACAACATGAGCACAGGGCATCCCCTGGCTAACAGTACTGATACATAAATATATGCTATATGCTACTGGGATACTCTAACCAACACCTGGGACACCTCCAGCCGAGTTAGCTCCACGACCAGCTGGATAACCTGAACAACACAACAGGCAAGGAAAACAAACCAAGCCCCAGAGGGACATGGGGTCAAACCCCAGTACGGAGAGCAACTGAAACAGCTAAAGAAAAGCATAAGATAAAATGTCGATGCTATGCATGAGACACTAAACAACCGCTGAAGGCTACAACCGAAGAGGGAGCCAAGGAACTCAAACATAGCTCCATAGAATCTGCAACAAACGGTGGCCACTGGTATGTGTTCAAAGTGTGGTAACGAGCCACTCGCCTTGACACTACACCCGAATACCAGATGCATCAAACAGCTCAACATGTCGTTGCACAACTCATGAACTGTGGTAGTTAACCACTCGGCGCATGAGGGCTAACAGATCCCAGCAGGGAGATGAGAGTGCGGTATTGCCGCTCGACCTCGCATCCTGGTAAGAAACAACAGCACAATACAACAAGATACAAAGCAAGGAGTCTGAAATGCAAGTGAATAAATGCGTGTATGGACATAACAGCAGGCAGTAAACACTGGCAGCAATACACGAAGCAACAATCAGCCATCACTGCATTTATCCATGCCAAACCTCACGTTTTAACAAGCTCAACCCGTACCTTAATTCTGTGCAACGATTACCACAACAAGAGTCCCGAGAATTTTGGTTTAGACCTGCTAAACACACAACGCACAAAACATAAATCCCACGGGACACGGCACAGAACTCACGGCTGGGAGTTATACACTCAAACCAGCTATCATCCTACTCAACAACTCAACAGGAAGCTCAATAACAAAGCTCTAATATAAGATCTTATCTCTAAATCGAAGGGCTACCTGAACAGCGAACACACGGCCGAAGGAAGCACTTCGCAATCTTACTTACAGCTAACAACAACTCCCAAGAGTGGTATAGGATGAAAGGGCTTCTCGAGAGGAGTCCAAAGCTACCTCGAATGTCCAAAATGGTGATCGGAAACGACGGAAATTCGCCGGAGAAACTCACGGTGAACAGTGTTCTAGGGTTCACGAACAGAGGATAAAAGTCGGGGAATTTTCTAAGCATGGAGTCTGATTAGTAAAACGAAGACCAAGCCTTGCTGCTTATATACACGCGAGAAATCCGATTAAAAAAATACACCGACACAAACAGATTCCAACGACACTAACATAACAATCGCAGCTGCCGACAGCAACGGGAACATTACGTAGCTGATACCCAACAGCTTCTTCAACAGTGCGAAGCTCACGCCAGCAACCGCAATGCAAAGACAACGAGCGCTAATCAAAATGACGTTGCTCCGTGCACGTCAGCAAATCTGCTCAAAGCGCCACGCTACAACAGATCCATACAAAGCCAGTACGACGTCGCGCAACCTACGTCATCATATCTGATGAACTAAACGCCCGCAACAGCGATCGCTAGCGCTAACCAATACGACGTCACCTCCACTAATATAAACGACGGCGTTTTGCATCCGCTACAAGAACTCGTTGCGAACAAATATCACCATATCGAACAGGTTCTCACAAAACAGATTTCTCCTCCAAAAACTCAAAAATACGAAAACTTCCAGAATTGCTCTAATGTGAAATCTGACCCGAAAATGCAAACGAAACCTCCAAATAGAAATCTGAACCACCAGAAATCCTAAAAAGACCGATTAATCCAACAATTAATCTTTTATTAATTCCAGGTCTCACAGTCAAGCAAGGATCTAGGTCCAATCCTAGGTGATGTGCAATATGTAAATGCAATCCTATTACATAAGCTTCCAGTTTTACATGTCTTCGGTCTTCAATATCTTTGATCATCATCTCCACCATCTTCAAACTTATCTCCCACAAATCTAATATTTACATTTAAATATCCATGATAAATAGGGTTATATTTAAAACGGGTGGGAACGGGTCATAAACCAGGCCCACTTTAAAATGACATCAACAATATTAAACCAAATATCGTAAAATCCTAGCATACACCTAACACAATGGGCATGACTCTCGATCATCCCAAAAAGTATTATTTATTAAATTAATTAAATAAATTAAATAATCAAATTATTTACTACAAAATCATATTTTAATCATAAAGTATCGGCCCAAACTTCAGTCATGATGCCGACATAGAAAACCGTTGGATCATCGTCGGAGCTGCCGCACGGGCAGTGCCCGTGCTGCCAAACACGTGCCGCAAACGGTGCTGCACTCCGCATGCAGTGAGCGCTCAATGGGCCGACAGTGCGCGTGCGTCAGGTGAGCGCCAGTGTTGACACCGTATGTGGCAGGCATGCACGTGGTCTGGTAGGATGCTACGGCGTTTGAGCAACACGAGCGTGCGAGGCCTTCACGAGGAGCACGCAGTGGCTGATGCAACACGTGCACGAGGTGTGCGCGACGAGCGCGCACGTTTCATTGGTAGGGAACATAGTGATGTTCTTAGCATGCGGATTGATAGTGAACTGGTGGTTATCGAACTACCCTCGTTCGGACTTTTCAAGTGGTTATCATTTGTCGAGTGGATTAAGTCGGTCTTGGTTCTACAGATTAGTCCTTACTACTCCAAAAATCATTGAGACTTTACATGATAGGTGCCTCACTTTGACCCTTTTACCGACTCAGTTGGGGTCATAAGGTGGCGGGATTGGGTGAGATCCCGATTCAAGTAGGAGTCGATGCTTCGTTGTCAAGGATTCACCGCTCGCACTTGTGCGTGGATATCATATGCCCTATGAGGAGATAATAGGTGACAAATCTTTGGCCAGAGTACTAGATGTGTTTTTGGTAAATGGGTTTACCTATAGCACATGCGATGTCACTATTTGATCTCCAAGATATATGCATGGCTATCGAATCTCTAACACTCTCGATTTATCAATAGTCTTTGATTCGGTCGGGATATTTGAGCTGAAAGGACTGTACTTTACACTGAACATGACCAACTGGTTCTTGCAGGCACTATCAGTGATACCTAGGGGATCATGGGCGATTATTATAGACTCTTTACCATGGTCCGATGGATAAGTCCGACAAATGTTTTCGGAGTCACAAGGAATTGTGATGTAACGCCTGGAAAATTCATAAATCCACGAGTTATTTAATTTATTTTGAACGGATTAAACTGCTACTTTTTTTGTCCGTTTGTTATTGCAGCTTTCACCTGAGTTGATTCGGTTCTCTTTAAAACCGGGCTGTTCATAAGCAGTTCAAGCTGGAGTAAACCCGAGAACGGTTCATGTAGCGCCGTAGTCCATCGATTTTACAAAAAGGATGTCTAAAGCACTACGGGAAGCTTTCTCCTTTCTCGGATTTCAAAAAAATTTTCCAAGAATACATATGATTGGGGTGATTATGCGATTTAAATTTGAAGGATTAAACTCGCATATATTGTAATGGACCAGCAGGAACCTAATCTGGGTCAGCACGGGTGAAGCAAACGCAAGCTGGATCAGCTCGAAGTGTACCGATGCGCAGACTGGATCAGCTCAAAGGATTTCCAGCACAGGCGCGTACTGGTTCGGGGTAAGGATTTTAGCTCTGTACAGTTAAATCAAACCGGACCGACACAAACTGGATTCAAATGACAAACAGTTCTCAGCACAGAATATGGGTAAACAGCTTAGAAGGATACCAACTGAATTACGAAGGCTATCATAGAATTTATTAACATAGATAATTCAAAATCAGTTTAGAACATAATCCGAAGTGCAACAATCTGATACGACTCATTTTTTAACGTGGAAACTAGAAATGATACAGCATAAAATATCATGGAAACCCAGGCCGTTGATAAACAAACATCCCCGTCTGCTCCAGCTCACGTTTCCCCAAATTTCAAACAACATCCTCACCTTCAACAATGAAAGTTAGTTAGCCTAGGGGCTCTGTTGGTCCGAAAATAGGATCAAAAAGATAGCCAGCGCTGATTTGACAAACAGTAAAAATTTTGCGCTGCTATAAACGAGCTGCAATAGCTCAAGGTTCTTGAACATATAAAATACAAAGAGCACCGGAGACAGATCTGGTATGAAATTAAAATCATGCGGAAACACCAGAACTGAATCCTTAGTATTTTAAAACGATTCAAACAGATTTATGTGCAACATAAATCTGTTCGACTGTGCAAGTGTGATAACTGTGTATGCCTTCAAATATGTTATGCGATGCTAAAGTAAAGCAGGTGCTGAATGAATAACAGAGTACAATACACAAGAGATTTGTTTCTGGAAGTTCGGACCTCAATGTCCTACATCTCCCCTTCTTCCACCTCGAAAGGCTCCACTAGAAGACTTTGATGGTTACAGCACATATGCAAACACCCACCCACACAAGCAGCACTTGTATGGACTCCTA
>KV006589.1:0-11409 GCA_001598015.1 Dorcoceras hygrometricum
CCGGAGCGGCACCGGATCGGCGTCCGGCGACGGCGGCGCCGCCACCACGAAAAACTCGCGGCGGCAGTGCGCGCACCATCGCGCGAAGCAGCGCGCCCCAGCGGTCGACAGCGTCCGGCCAGCATCGCCCAGCGCACGGCGTCGTGGC
Source organism: Dorcoceras hygrometricum (assembly GCA_001598015.1). Taxonomy (NCBI): domain Eukaryota; kingdom Viridiplantae; phylum Streptophyta; class Magnoliopsida; order Lamiales; family Gesneriaceae; genus Dorcoceras; species Dorcoceras hygrometricum. The sequence continues at coordinate 149 of KV006589.1, forward strand.
GCAGCAGCATCGGCAGTGGTCGGCCAGCGTCGTGCACGAAGCATCGCCGCACGTTTGCGTCGCGCAACCACTCGCGAGGAGCGGCGCACAGCGGCGCAACCATCCGGCCAGCAAGCGTGCTCCGACGTTCGACCAACCGCGCAGCTGTGCGCGAGATGACGCGCACGTTCCCAGCCACCATGCGGCGGGTTGGGAAGGGCGCCGCCGCTAGCGGCGGTGGCGTGGCCGGAATTTCGTTTCCGATTTCGTCTTGATCCTGAAAAATTAACATTTGATACAATACAACAATATTCGTATTGATCAGATCCGGGAAACCCTGGCTCTGATACCACTGTTGGGGATCCGGATCCGCCCCCCGGCTAGGCAGCGGAAGAACGATAAACAGAAGACCGGGAGGCGATCAATACGAAAAACAAATCTACATTCTGCGAAATTCATAGGATGTTTAGCATGTTACCTCTCTGGCACTTGTGCCTGGCTCCAACCGTGATTACAATAATCCGGCTCTTCTCGGTAGATTGCGGTAGATTATCGCCAATCCGGTCCACGACCAGATCCGAGACTCCTTCGTCAGGCTGCAATAGAAGCCCTGACGAGATCAGCACGAACGGATTCTCCTCGAAAAACTAGGCCGGAACGTTTTTCGGCGAAGTTGGCGGCGGCGGCGGGCGGCGCACGGCGGCTGAGTGATGAAGGGAGGGAGGCGGCGTGCACTTTAGGGTTTAGGGTTTGAGTTGTGTTGTATGTTGTAGTCAGCAAAATGACCGTTTTGCCCCTCAACAGGTCAAATCCCGGTTTGACCCCTGTTGACTTTTAGGAAGTCGCACTTCCCGAAATCCTCTTCTCGTGCTCAACACATTGAGCTGAGTATCCGTGTGGGAATTTCGAATCCAGTACTTGTGTGACCCTCAATGGTTCAGGGATACAGCTAGCCGTGGGCCCACAACCATTGTGGCTCCGGAATCACAATTCCGGACCTGCCCAACGGATCATGATAAAGCGTCTAGCAACATCGCCCCATGATCCCCTAGGTATCACTGATAGTGCCTGCAAGAACCAGTCGGTCGTGGTTAGCGTACAGTACGGTCCTTTCAATCCATATATCCCGATCAGATCAACGACCATTGGTAAATCAAGAGTCGCTAGAGATCCGATAGCTATGCATACATCTTGGAGATCGAATAGTGACATCGCGAGTGTAACTAGGTAAACACATTTACCCAAAACACTTCTAGTACTCTGGCCAGAGATTTGAACACTATTATCCCCTCAGATAGCATAGGATATCCACGCATGTCTGGGAGCGGTGAATCCTCGACAACAATGCATCGACTCCTACACGAATCGGGGTCTCACCCAATCCCGACGCCTGATGACCCAAAATGAGTCGGCAAACGGGTCAAAGTGAGACGCCTATCATGTAGAGTATCAATGACGTTTCGAGTCGTGAGGACTAATCAGTACAACCAAGACCTCGAACTTATCCACTCGACAAATGGTAACCACTTGGAAAGTCCAAAGGAGGGTAGTTCGATAGATCACCAGGTCACTATCTATCTGCATGCTCAGAACATCACAAAGAATACACAGCGACTATTAGATGTGTTTCATGATAGCCGTCATACCCACTATCACATCTAACATACGCTTTAGTGTATTCTAGGTCTTTACTCAACACAATTGTAAATCATTACACACATAATGAAAGTAAAGAATGCCATATAAAAGAATGCGAATATCATATATAAATATTGTTTGTACAAGAGTCAATAAAACCCACACGCCACAAGTTGGCTAGTTGGGCATCTACTCTAACAGGGGCCTCACCCAATCCCGCCGCCTAACGACCCCAAGTGAGTCGGCAAACGGGTCAAAGTAAGGCGCCTATCACGTAGAGTCTCAATGACGTTTCGAGTCGTGAGGACTAATCAGTACAACCAAGACCTCGGACTTATCCACTCGACAAATGGTAACCACTTGGAAAGTCCGAACGAGGGTAGTTCGATAGATCACCAGGTCACTATCCATCTGCATGCTCAGAACATCACAATGTTCCCTACCAATGAAACATGGTACTTCGCGTCGCAGATGCTAGTCTCGAGCTCGGGCGGCCTTATCCTCATTTTGACGGCCCAATCGACTAGAAACGTGTTCAGAATACACAGTGACTATTAGATGTGTTTCATGATAGCCGTCATACCCACTATCACATCTAACATACACTATAGTGCATTCCAGGTCTTTACTCAACGCAATTTTTAATCATCATACAACACAATGAAAGTAAAGAACGCCATAAACAAATGCAAATATCATATATAAAGATTGTCATATACAAGAGTCTATAAACCCACACGCCACAAGTTGGATAGTTGGGCATCTACTCTAACATTGGGATGTGTTCTGATGCATAACGGGTACGTGATTGCCTATGCGTCTCGACAGTTGAAGCCTCACAAGACGAGGTACCCTGTTCATGATTTGGAGTGGGGTGCGATAGTGTTTGCCTTGAATATTTGGCGACATTATCTGTATGGTGCAGAATTTGTGGTGTACACCGACCATAAGAGACTGAAATATATCTTCACGCAGTCTGATCTGAATATGAGGCAGCGACGTTGGATGGAATTGCTCAAGGACTTCAACTGTGAGATTCAGTATCAGCCTGGGCTGATGAACTCGGTCGCCGATGCATTGAGTAGGAAGACCCAGCCTGCGATGCTTTCGTTGTTGAGTATCTCAAAAGTCTATGAGCAGTTGAGTACTTCTGGTTGGCGATTCCATCCGGGTGATCAGTACTTTACGGTTTCTTCGATTCAAGTAGAACCGCAGATTGTGAGTGACATCAGGGAGGCGCAGAGGACTGATCCATATGTTCATGAGTTGAAGATTAAAGCTCGAAGTGGTCAGTATGATGATTTCTCTGTTACTTCCGATGGGTGTCTGAGATTTCGAGGAATATTGGTGGTTCCGAACTTGATCGAGTTGAAAGAGACCATTCTGAACGAAGCACATTGTAGCCGGTACAGTTTGCATCCGGACGAAAGAAAGATGTACCATGCCTTGAAGTCTCACTACTGGTGGGAAGGCATGAAGAGCGACATATCTGGTTTTGCTGCTAGATGTCTGAATTGCCAGCGGGTCAAGGCTGAGAGAATGAGACCTGGTGGATTGTTACAGAGTTTTGACGTGCCCCAATGGAATTGGGAGCACATCTCCATGGATTTTGTGACTCATCTACCTCGATCGAGTAGGGGATGCGATGCGATTTGGGTGGTGATTGATAGACTTTCGAAGTCAGCCCATTTCATTCCCTATGATGTGAGGTGTTCAATGAAGAAAATGGCGAAACTGTACATCAACCATGTGGTTAGAGTGCACGGAGTTCCTGTTTCGATAGTGTCTGATAGAGATCCAAGGTTCACTTCTCGTTTCTGGAAGAGTCTGTAAGCAGCGATGGGTTCGAGATTGGCTATGAGTACAGCCTATCACCCACAGACAGATGGTCAGTCTGAGCGGATCATTCAAACTTTAGAGGATATGTTGCGTGCAGTTGTGATGGATTTCAGTGGTGGCTGGCAGGATTCTTTGTCCTTGGTTGAGTTTTCGTACAACAACAGCTACCAGGTGACTATCGGGATGGCTCCATTTGAGGCATTGTATGGTCGTAAGTGCAGATCTCCGATTTGTTGGGAAGAAGTTGGTGAGAAACAGATTTCTACCCCTGAATTTGTGCAGCATGTGAAAGATCAGATTGATTTGATTCTAAGTAGAATGAAGGATGCACGAGATAGATTACCAGCTATGCTAACCAAAGATGTCGACCGTTAGAGTTTGAGGTTGGCGATCGTGTGTTTCTTAAGATTTCTCTTTCAAGTAGCGTTACGCGATTCAGGTTTAAAGGCAAATTGGCTCCTAGATTGGTTGGTCCTTTTGAGATTGTTGAACGGATTGGACAGTTGGCTTATAGATTAAGGCTGCCCGATGAATTAGCAGCGATGCATGACATTTTTCATGTGTCAATGTTGAGAAAATGTGAGCCAGATCCTTCCCATGTTTTGAGAACCGACGAAGTTGAGCTGGATTCCGCTTTGAGTTATGTTGAATATCCAGTGCAGATTCTGGATAGGAAGGAGAAACAATTGAGGAACAAAGTGATTCCGTTGGTGATGGTCCAATGGAGTAAGCATGGCCGAGAAGAAGCTACATGGGAGGTTGAGGAGAAGATGAGACAGGACTGGCATCATCTATTTGAGAACTGATAGTGAGAATTCCAGGTAATTTCTAAAGCTTTGATTTGAGCTTGTTTAGTTGTTGGTGATTGATTTGATTATTTGATTGTTTCTGCCCGTGAGTTTGCCTTTGATTTCGAGGACGAAATCTCTTAAGGTGGGGAGAATGTGAGGAATCAGATTTTAGATTAGTGATTAATCGAAATGGATTTGGGATTTGTCGCGTAGATTTGAGGGTTCTGCGAGAGAAATCTGATTCCAGTTGAATTTCAGTTCAGACGCAAATGCAAGGAATCAGTTGTAGCACATTTCATAAGTCAACGCGAGTCAACGGTACTGTAGCGCTAGCTGATGAAGTTTAATCAGTTGTTGATGGCACGGGAATGATGCGTCGCTGTTTTGCTATTCAGTAGTAGCGTTTGAAGAGGAATCTGTTGGCAGCTAACGCGCAATCGCGAGATTTAACGAGAAAACGACACGTGTTGGTCAACCTTTTGGTGTTGACTGCTGATGTAGAAGCGCTATCAGCTGTTGCGTTTGTGAGAAATTGATTTAGTGAGGAATCAGATTTTAGATTAGAGATTAATCGAAATTTATTTGAGATTAGTCGCGTGGATTTTGAGGGTTTTACGAGAGAAATCTGATTCCAGAGGAATTCAGGCGTTAGTGTTCAGCTGTAGCGATAGCTGATGAGTTTTATCAGTCGTTGAGGGCGTGGAAGTGATACGCCGTCGTTTCGTGAAAATCAGACTTAGCGCTAATGCAAGGAAATCAGACGTAGCGCAAGACGTCAACGCAAGTCAATGGTACTGTAGCGAGTGAGTGACGCGTCGTCGTTTTGCTATTCAGCAGTAGCGCTTGAAGAGGAATCTGCTGGCAGCTGAGGCGCGGGTGCGAGGATTAACGAGAAAGAGACACGTGTTGGTCAACCTTTTAGTGTTGACTGCTGATATTGTAGCGCTATTAGCTGTTGCGTTTGTGAGGAATTGATTTAGTCGGGCGACCAGCTGCTGATGGTGAGGCGACGTCGTTTTGATAAGTTGGAACGCAGCATTTTGGGTGCAACGCTTTTGATCAGCTGTTGGAAGCGAAGGTGACGTGTTCTTGATACATTGTCTTTTGAATCGTTTAGCGTGACCAAACGTTGGTTTGATCAGCTGTTGGCAGCGAGGATGATGTATCCCTGATGCGACGTCGTTTGGTGTACTTACGCTTTGAGTTAATAAGCGTATTCCAGCTGTTGGTTGTTTTGGAAGGAATCTGTCGTGCTGTTGTAGCGCTGCGGCGTCGTTTCGATGAGTTGATGCGGCGTCGTTTTGATGTTCCTTTGTGAATGCAACTTCTGATGGTTGCAGTTGATTTCGTTGAGAGGAAAAGCTGGTTCTGTTGTAAGATTCCTTCTGTTTCGTCGTCTGATGATTTTGTGTACAACAGCTGTTGGAATTGGGAGATATATAGATAAGTATTGATCGACACTTAGAATTTTCTAGAGCCCGATATTTCTCATCTCCATCTTCAAATCCTCGTTTGGCTACTGTTCACCGTAACTCTTTTCCCATCGATTGCTGCCGTTCTCCGCCGTTGTTTGGAGCGATTTTGGTGGCGCTAGATTCCTTGTGAGTTTCTCTTCCGATGGTTACCCAGTTGAGGCTGTAGAACGACCTTGGAGAGGATCGTGAAGTTGCTGGTTTCTTCGTACAGTGGAACTCGATAGTTCTTCCGCTAATTTCAACTTTTGCGTAAGGATTTCCTGCCATTCTAAGCTTAGTATTAGCTGCTCGTTCTTTTCTTAGAAGTAGAACCGGAGTTAGGTTCTTGGCCGTAGGAAATATTGTTGAGAAGTTCAGATTTGAACTAGTTATGAGTTAATTATTGAGTTTCCTTAACAGATTTGAAGTTTTAGGTATACCCTGCCGTGATTGCCGTAGCAGAAGGAAGCTGACTTGCTTCAATTGTTTGTGCCGTGCCTTTGTAAATCTTTTGAGGTAGATATCAGCCGTTGGAGGTACGAATTGAGCAGATTTAACAGCTTTGAGCGTGAACATGGCTGTGATTGATGTTATGAAATCTGCTGATGTGATTCTGTGCTTTTACGTGATACTGTTTGTTGAATTGTTTGAGTTGTACATTCTGTTGTCACGTATTGAATTGTATGCATTGCGAATTGAATATTGATTGGCATACATGCATACATCTTGAGCCTGATTGACAGATTGATTGATGACCTGATTGATAGCCACGTTGTGACTGGTCGACAGATGTGTCGTGCCTGAAAAGTCCAACGCTATCATCGGAGTGGTGACTACCGGATTCGAGTGTCTACCATCGAGCTCTGATGGGCTGACGAGCTCTGAAGATCACGGACCGATGATTTCCCCGGTTGATACACCGTGCGGGTATAGAGGCTGATTATTATGATTTGCCAGTTGATACACTGGTCTAGCTATCTGATCCTTGATAGCCCTCATGCATTTCATAGCATTGATTATAGCATGTTGCATGATTAGCTGTTTTGATAGCTCTTCGTACTGAGGCTTGACCTCGTATTTCTTTTCCTGCTTTTGTGTTGTTTGGGTCTGTGTTACCCATTTGCAGGATCTTCAGGTAACCAAGATGGACAGAGTGGAGTGCCAGCTGGTCGATCCCCGTTTCCTTGAGTCCCAGTTTATTTTATGATATGTATTGAACCGGGGGATGCCCCGTGTTTTATTGTATTGGGGATCTGTATTTGATTTGGGAATTGATGTTACCTGCTTTGTATGAGTTTGAGTTAACTCGTATTTTGATTATGAATATTTTGAATGATGATTTTGAGTTCAGGCCCAAATGATTTCGAAAAATTTTTAAGCCCGATTTTACGCTTCCGTGATTATGTGTTTAATTGTGCTATAATCTCTGTTTAATAGCACGGGACCTGACATTTTTGGTATCAGAGCTTAAACTGGGATAAGCTCGATTTTCTTTGATCACACTCGAGTCTAGGCACAGAGTTTTGATTTGATTTTTGATTGACTCGATGACTTATGTGATCTTTTATCTGTCTATGTGATATATCTGCTGTGAGATCTTACCTCTAGACTTGCTTAGATGCCTCCGAGGAGAGGAAGAGGTAGGACGACTAGACGTACCGAGGAGGAGTCTAGGGAAGGTAGCGATGATGATGTTCATCAGGTTGAGAACGTTACTAGACAGATAGGCGAGATGGATTTGGTTTTATCTACGTTTCAACGGACGAACCCTCCGACGTTTTCTGTAGCCAAGGGTGGTGCGATGGCTGAGACTTGGTTAGTTCTGATGGAGGAGTTGTTCGATACTCTGGAGTACGCTCCTGAGAAGAGACTAAAGCTGGCGATGTTGCAGCTGAGAGACAACGCACAGCGCTGGTGGAGAGGTACTTCTCGTATCCTTCGTGATAGTGGGGCTGTGATCACCTGGGAGAGCTTCTGTGAGGCATTTCGACAGGAGTGTACCCCGGAGTCCTTCTATAACAGTCGCGAGCGGGAGTTCGACAACCTGAAGCAGTGTGACATGCGAGTGGCTGAGTATGCACGACAGTTTTCTGCTCTTTTGATCTATGTGCCACACGTAGCCAACCAGGAGAGGACGAAGAGGAACAAATTTCTGAAAGGCTTGAGGCCTGATCTATACCGGATGGTTTTGTCTGGTTCACCTGCGACCTTTATCGATGCAGTGAACCGAGCGGTGGATATTGAGGAGAGTTTGCTGGAGGAGGATGCTCCGAATCAGCCAATTACTGGATGCACACATCAGCCTGTTCAGGATGCGTCGCAATCTTTTTATTCTCCTCAAGGGTCGCAGCAGCAGACGAATCGCCAAAGGTTTCGACCTCGAGGGAAACAGTTCAAGAAGAAGGCGAATTCTAGTTCCTATGGTTCGGCGAGTTCTGGTTCTGGCAGTGGTTCTGGCAGCATGTCTTGTGGACAGTGCGGAGGAAGGCATCCGACTTCGCAGTGTCGGGGAGTTCAGAGGTTTTGCCATAATTGTGGACAGCCTGGAAATTTTCAGAGAGTATGTCCTTTGTTGAGGGGTCAGTCTTCAGTTCCTTCGCAGTAGGGATCAGCTGGTGGTTCTTCTCAGAGACCGAAGTTTCCTGCCCCTACCCAGAAATATGGATTCCAACCCCGTGAGCCTTCTAGATTTGGAGCACCATCGAGACCTCATTTCCAGATTCCACAGTAGGCCCAGGCTAACTCCTTGACGAGAGAGCAGGCTGAGGAGACACCTGTCATAGTGATCGCAGGTACATGCTCTATTTTCGATTATACTGCGAGAGTTCTATTTGACACTGGTGCATCAACTCTTTTATTTCTGAGTCGTTTGTTTGTGAGCATGGGTTGAGTTCTTCCCCATTGTGTGATGTTTTTTCCGTGTCTACCCATGTTGGTGTGAGTCTGTGGTCCCGTGAAGTGGTGTTGGATTGTGTGCTTTGATTTTATGAGCATGTTTGGTGTCCAATCTGATTGTTTTGGGAATCAGATATTTTGATTGCATCTTGGAAATGGATGTATTGTCTAGTTATAAGGCTACTGTTGACTGCTTTCATGGTGTGGTGAGATTTCGCCCTGATTCGTGTGAGAAGTGGGAATTATACGGTGCTGATTCGTGCTCGAAGATTCCACTGGTGTCCGCCATGGAGATGTTTAGCCTGCTATCGCTGGATAATGCTGGATTCATGATTTATGCGCTTGACATTTCCCAAGAGCTGCGATTAGAGTTGAGCGACATTCCGATAGTTCGAGAGTTTTCCGATGTGTTCCCGGATGAGATTCCTGGATTCCCTCTGACAAGTGAGATTGACTTCAGTATCGAGTTGGTGCCCAGTTGCGCCAGCAGAGTTGAAAGAACTGAAGGATCAATTGAGAGATCACTTCCAGAAAGGATTCATCAGATCGAGTATGTCGCCTTGGGGAGCTCCGATTCTTTTTGTGAAGAAGAAGGATGGGTCTATGAGGATGTGCATGTTAGAGTAGATGCCCAACTAGCCAACTTGTGGCGTGTGGGTTCATAGACTCTTGTATGAAACAATCTTTATATGTATGATATTCGCATTTTATTTATGGCATTCTTTAATTTCATTGTGTTGTATGATGATTAACAATTGCGTTGAGTAAAGACCTAGAATACACTATAGTGTATGTTAGATGTGATAGTGGGTATGACGGCTATCATGAAACACATCTAATAGTCACTGTGTATTCTGAATTGGTTCCTAGTCGATTGGGCCGTCTAAATGAGGATAAGGCCGCCCGAGCTCGAGACTGGTATCTGCGATGCGAAGTACCATGTTTCATTGGTAGGGAACATTGTGATGTTCTTATCATGCAGATAGATAGTGACCTGGTGATCTATCGAACTACCCTCGTTCGGACTTTTCAAGTGGTTACCATTTGTCGAGTGGATATGTCCGAGGTCTTGGTTGTACTGATTAGTCATCACGACTCGAAATGTCATTGAGACTCTACATGATAGGCGTCTCACTTTGACCCGTTTGCCGACTCACTTGGGGTCATAAGGCGGCGGGATTGGGTGAGATCCCGATGCATGTAGGAGTCGATGCATCGTTGTCGAGGATTCACCGCTCGCAGACATGCGTGGATATCCTATGCTATCTGAGGGGATAATAGTGTATAAATCTCTGGCCAGAGTACTAGAAGTGTTTTATATAAATGGGTTTACCTAGTTACACTCGTGATGTCACTATTCGATCTCCAAGATGTACGCATAGCTATCGGATCTATAGCGACTCTCGATTTACCAATGGTCGTTGATCTGATCGGGATATATGGATTGAAAGGACCGTACTGTACGCTAACCACGAACAACTGGTTCTTGCAGGCACTATCAGTGATACCTAGGGGATCATGGGGCGATGTTGCTAGACGCTCCTACCATGATCCGATGGGCAAGTCCGGAATTGTGATTCCGGAGCCACAATGGTTGTGGGCCCACGGCTAGCTGTATCCCTGAACCATTGAGGGTCACACAAGTACTGGACTCGAGATTCCCGCACGGAAACTAAGCTCAATGTGTTGAGCACTTGAGGAGGATGTTGGGGAGTGCGACTTCCTAAAAGTAAACAGGGGTCAAATCGTGATTTCCCGCTGTTGAGGGGCAAAACGGTCATTTTGCACTGGGGTTCTGAAAAATGGTTTTTCAGATCATAGTATTCAGTTTTGGAAACTGAGTCGATCGGTCCGATCTGATCGGAGATTGGAGTTACGATGAAGTCACGGTGATAGGGATGAACCGAATGTTCATACGTTGGACCCGGGCCCGTTGGGCCGGTCCAAGTTTATCACTAGTATACTTAATGTAGACTTGGAGGCTTTAATCAAACACACAACACCCACCCTAGCATCTAAGTGCGCCGCCCCTCCTCTCTCTAATATCGCCGCCGCCGTCGCCGCCGCCGCCTTGCGTCGCCGCCGCGTCGCCGCCCCTCGCCGGAATTTGTTCCGGCCAACTTTTCGAGGAGTTTCCATCCGTGCTGATCTCGTCAGGCCTTCTAGTGTAGGCTGACGAAGGAGTCTCCCTTCCGGTCGTGGACCTGATTGACGTAATCTATCGCTGCCTACCGTGAAGTGCCGGTTTCCTCGTGAAACTGGTCGGAGCCAGGCGCCAAGACACCAGCAAGGTAACTGACCAAACACCCTATGAATGGTTCATATTGTGTTATTGCTTTGAATTGTATTGAACGTTTCCCGGCCTAATTTTGTTCTTCCGCTGCCTCGCCGGGAGACGGGATCCGGATCCGCCACGGTTCCCCAACAGTGGTATCAGAGCTTTGGCTCTGATCTGATCAATACAATTGCTGCCTTATTGTATCTAATCTCATTTTTCAGAATCGAAGAAGCAAAAGATTTTGAGAATCGGCCGCGGCCCCGCCGCGCATGGCGGTGCCCACCGCGTGCGCGATCACATACGCGCCGGCCGCGCATGGCGGCCAAATTTCCTGCTCCGCCTCGCACGATGGTCGCACGCATGGTGGCCGAGAATCGGCCGGCGCGC